>JAFLJL010002291.1:0-18808 GCA_018398815.1 Conus ventricosus | reverse complement strand
TCTTCACCTCGTTTGAGCCATCTTTTGTGTCGATTGCAGGTCCTCTGAGAGTGCTTCCTGTTTAGCAGCCGGAGATGCGGAAAGCACTGTGTGCCAACGGGCCCCATGGAAACTGATCCATAGCCGTCTGCGACCTCGTCCGGTAAGGCTATTTCAGCCACTTCGGAGGGTCAGCAGATGCCAAAGGGCATCACTGCTTGGGCAGGCTCCCAGGCCTCCAGCGCTAGATAGTGTTCTCCATAGTTTTTTCACTGTGGGTCTATCTGCACCACCGAAGCAGCATGACCTTTTAATGAACCAGGACGGTTGCCGCCTCAGCCGGGCACATCTGGAAGCTACCCTGAACCAGCCCCCCGATATACTGGCAAAAAGTGGCCATCGCTTCCCTCTGCCCATCCTGGATGCGCACGTCACCCAGGGCGGACAGAAGACACTGCATTCAGGGGAACTGGAGCAGTCACCTCCAGCCTCCCAGTGACACGACAAACCAATCCATGGCCTGCCACAATGCCCTGCACACCCCTCAGCATTACCATCACAGTCTCTCTCTCAGGCACCCTAACAGCAAGCAGAAGGCTCGGGGGATTCCATGTCCACTGGTGCTGGGTACTCCTCCGCCAGCAGCTCTGCCTCTCCGGGCTCATACTAGCCATCAACACCAACAGTGCCTTCCAGTGAATGAGAGCCGGCACAGACTCCAGATGAAGTGTTTCTGGAACTGGCTCTCCCCATGCTGGCTAAAAGCCTTCATGGCCTCCTTCTGGCAGTTGGTGAAGACTGTATTGCCCAAGCTGGGGCAGTGCCGCCTGCTGATGAAGTCCTACCACCCTTTCCCAGTTTCCACATGGCCCCAGTAGCCATGCCATTGCCTGCTAAGTGCCTGTGTCCGACCCTGCAAAACAACCTTTGATGAAGATGGCAACCTTTCATCAATATGCCGGGCAGATGGTGAATGAAGGCATGAGCTTTCGGATACGCGTTAGCCTCTCCACATCCAGGAACAAACACTTCTTGCCCCTCTTTTGGGTTTCTGGCAGTGGAACCGGCCTCCTTTGCCTTCCTTGGATCTGTGGCGATGTACAGACATGTGCTTGGGAGAAGCTCTGGCATCCTGGATCTCTGCAGTAGGGTTCGAGTCCGTGCATCTTTTCCCCGTTGTGGGCCCTTTGTCAGAGGATTCCCTGTCCCTTTCTATAAGGCCTGTGTTGGGATCCTCCTGATGCTGGCTAGACTGCCCAATACCCCTACTGTCCTGAGTATGACCTGGCTGACACTTTCCAGTGCAAACTTGATTTGCCAGCTGTACCTGAACCTTACTCTGGCATCCTGACCTGTTCTCCTCATGGTCACTTTCACCTTCGAACCACCCTGACCCTAGCAATTCGAATAACCTCAGGGCGATGGTCCTTCGAATTCTTGCATGGGTGCTGACTGTCTGGGGCTGGTTGGTCCTTTCAGTGGTGAAGCACTAGGCATATGTGGTGGTGTATGGCCAGTAGCTCCACTGCCTTGGACCGTACCGAAGGTTGCACCTTGGAAATCCTGCCATGGGAGATGGTCCTTACTGCATTGCCAGGGTGCGAAGGAACTGGCACCTTGTCTGAAGAGTGGGGTCCCTTTCCTTCCTTCCTCCCTTTGCCAGACTGGTTCTGCAGCCACTTCTGGTACCGCCTGCAATCTTTTTTCCGGTGCCCAACCTGTTTGCAGTAAAGCATCTTGATGTGGAATCGGATTGTCAGGGTTGCTTTCCACTTTCTCTGGCTATAAGCTGCAGATGAGTGGTCATTTTCCACAATCAGCTTAAAGCTGTCCAGATTCTGCTTGGAAAAACCAGAACTGACCTGTGGCTCCTCCTGAACTTTCCTTGGTGCCTCATCCATGACCAGGGAGACGTGCTGGTACCACTTGACCTTATGGACGGCTTCTTCCATGGTTCTGGGTCTCTCCAGATAGGCATTTTACCTGCCTCCTTGATCCTGAAATTCTACCTGAGGAGGGAGCCAACAGGTCAGTTCTGGTTTTTTCCAAGCAGGATCTGGACAGTTTAAGCTGATCGTGAGATAAACTGGACACTCATCCTGCAGCTTCTAGCTAAAGCAAGGACATAGCTACCTCTGACTATCCTAGTTTCCGGTATCAGTGCTTCTACTGCAAACAGGTTGGCACCCGGAAAAAGACGGCAAGCATTACCAGAAAGTGGCTGCTAGAACCTGTCTGGCAAAGGGGATGGAAAAGGAAAGGAAAGGGTACCCCAGCTCTCAGTCAAGGTCGTACCTTCACCACTCTGGGCAATGCAGTATCGGACATCTCACATGCAGGGTTTCCAAGTGTGCAGCCTTGGTACGGTCCAAGGCAGTGGGAGCTACTGGCCGTTATCCGCCACATATGCCTTGTGCTTCACCGCTGAAAGGGACCGGAACCAGCCTTGACAGTGTAAGCACTCCATGCAAGAATTCGAAGGATCATCCGTCTGAGGTTATTCGAATCGCTAGGGTCTGGGCCGGTTCTAAGGTTGAAAGGGACCCATGAGGAGAATAGGTCAGGGCATGCTGAGTAAGGATTTCATAAGTAAACGCTGGCAAATCAGGTTGCTCAGGTGGACCACCTGGAAACGGGTCAGCCAGGGTTTACTCAGGGACTGTAGGCCCGGTATTGGCAGTTCTAAGCCAGCATCAGGTGGAACCCGTGACAGGCCTTAATAGGATATAGTTGAAAGGGACAGGAATCCTTCGACAAAGGGCCCAAAACAGGGATAGATGCACGGACTCAAACCCTACTGTTGGATCAGGATGCCTGAACTTCTCCCAAGCAAATGTCTGTACATCGCCAAAGATTCAGGAAGGCATAGGAGGGCCGGTTCACATGCAAGGAAACCCAAAAGGGGCAAGAAGTGTTTATTCCTGGGTGTGGGAGGCTAACAAGTTCCTATACAGGCTCATGCCTTCATCCTCCATCTGCCTGGCATATTTGTTGAAGGTTTTGCCTTCTTCATCAAAGGTAGTTTTGCAGGGTCGACACAGGCAATTATCAGGGCAATGGCATGGCTACTGGGGCATGTGGAAATGGGAAAGGCTGGTTGGGCTTCATCGGCGGGCGGCACTGCCCCAGCTTGGGCAATACAGTCTTCACCAACTGCAGAAGGAGGCCATGAAGGCTTTTAGCCAGCATGTGGGAGTGCCAGTTCCAGAAAACCACTTCATCTGAAGTCTGTTAACGGCTCTCATTCATGGAAGGCACTGTTGTTGTGACGGCTATTAGTATGAGCCCAGAGAGGCAGAGCTGACGGCGGAGAGGGAAGGAAAAGGAAGTACCCAGCAACAATGGACATGGAATCCCCTGAGGCCGTCGGCTTGATGTTAGGGTGGCCTGAGAGAGAGACTGTGTTGTATGCTGAGGGGTGTGCAGAGGGCATTGTGGAAGGCCATGGTTTGGTTTTGTCGTGTCACCAGGTAGCTGGATGTGATTTGCAATCATCCGGTTCCCTGAAATGCAGTGTCTTCTGTCAGCCCTTGGGTGACGTACGCAGCAAGGATGGCAGAGGGAAGGTTGGCCACTTTTTGCCAGTATATTCGGGGGGGGGGGGGGGGGGGGGGGCTTGGTTCAGGATAGCTTCCAGATGTGCCTGGCAGAGGCGGGCAGCCGTCCTGGTTCATTGAAGGTCATGCAGCTTCTGGTGCACGATGACCCACGGGAATAAACTGGGTGGAACCTCTTTCCAGCTCTGGAGGACTGGGAGCCTGCCCATGCAGTGATACCTTAGGCATCTGCTGACCTACGAAGTGGCTGAAATAGGCCTTACGGACGAGGTCGCTGCATTGGCAATGGTATCAGTTTCCATGGGCCTGTTGGCACACAGTGCTTTCGCAACTCCGGATGCTAAACAGGAAACTCTCTCGAGAGGTCCTGCAAATCGGACACTAAACAGAATGGGCTCAAGCGAGGTGAAAGTGCTCCCTTCCTCACTGACAAACCCCTGGACATAAAGCTTTCATCATAAGTTCGGGGGGAGTGTTGTGATGCCACGGTTTCTGCGGCACGTAGGCGAGCTAAGCGGATGTGCACCTCGCTGTGAGAAGGTGTTCATGACACTCGGGGTAAACAAGCAGACGAACTTCGGCCAGTATACGACAGGGGGAACTTGAGTGTGCTGTTCAGTTTGCTTTAACTTGCTGTTAGTAATAGGCGTCACTCGGGCCTTGAGGATTGAGAGCGGACTAGCATAACTTGTAGTTAGCTAGGAGCTCGACACTCGGCCTTAAGGTGAGCGACTAGCTAACTTGTAGTTAGCTAGGGAGTATGACATTCTTACCCAGTTGACATACTTAAACACTAGTGACAGACCAGTGCTTGGGCTCAGTTACAGAGACAGTTTTTGCCCTTGCACTGCGGGAACAGTACAGCCGTAGACGGACACAATGGTTGGACGGTTCTGAAGTAAAATGCGAGCCCTGGAGGTGGACATGACAGAAAGACAGCTGTACCAGCTGCTTGACCTCTGAGGAAAGCTGCAAGCTCGGCTTGGACAGAGTGCGTCGCACCAGGACAGACTGTGTGTGACAGACTTACTTGGTAGTTCATGCCAGTGAGGGCTTGGAATGATCCTGACGGTACCCCAAGCCAGTGTCTGGAGCTGACTGGTAAGGTGTGTGTGAGTGTGCGAGTGCAGAAGTGTTAGGTATTATAAAAAATACGAAACTTCTCTTGAGTGTAGGGAAAACACTTCAATGCTCCGGTTGCTTTTGGTTGATTGTAATGTGGGTGGGTGGGTTGTTTTTTTCGTATTTTCGTTCGTTATTTCTACGTGGAATGTATGTTGTTTTGGTCTGCCGGTTTGTTGTGTGTTGTTGTTGTTGGTGATTGTTATTTTCGAGACTTCCCAAACAATTTGAATGTTATGTTGATTGTTGGTGTGAGTTTTTCTTGTCGTTACTGTGTGTTTCTGAGCTGTGATTTGTTCATTGTTGCATATTGTTTAATAGGTGTTATTGTTGATTTGTCGTGGTATTTGCTACATGTAGTTTGTATTGTTTGATTTTGTTGAGGCATTTGACTATAATCAGGTTGTAATTGTTTATTTTGTCGAGGCATTTGTTACATTTAGTGGTTATTTGTTTTGTCGAGGCATTTGCTGCATTTAGTTTGTATTGTTGATTTGTCGAGGCATTTTTGTATAATCAGTTGTTATTATTGATTTGTCGAGGCATTTACTACATTTTGTTGTTTTTATGATTATGTCGAGCATTGCTACTTTTGTTGTTATTGTTAATTTGTCGAGGCCATTTTCCACATTTATATATATCAGCACCATCGTATGAAAATGTCACTTCAACCAGCCAGGTATGAATTGTTTTGCTGCTTGCCCCCATGAAAAAAGTCATTGTGCGAGTCTGTTAATTTCATATTGATTTAGGTAGACTAAGATACAAACCTGACTTCAGAACTTGCATAACATTCAAAATAACAGTGTAAGAGTCCACCAATCTATATCGTTAAGATTCACCTCAATCTAATATATCTACATATGATTTAATCATGGTTTGTACATACTTCTCAAACTGTTTTAAACAATGACCATTAATTTTTAGCACTTTGTGAGTAGTGTATTGATCAAATAGACCTTGCTTCTACAACATTGAACGCGTAATGAAATCAGAATTGCTACATTCAGGCACTGTTTCTTCACCATGCTTCATCTCTGTATGTAAATACAAAGAAATGACATTTAACTGCTGGGCTCGCCTCTGTTTCCTGGCCTGTGTAGGATCCACCATCTTTAGTTTTTTACCCATACTCCCATCCAACAACCATCCAACGTTCAAATCTACCATCCTCTCACCACTTTTTGGTTCTGTCACGTCATAGAGAAACAGGGAAACCTTCAATCTGGCTAACTTTCGCATCAACAGTTCGGGCGAAAGTGAGCCAGATAATGGTTTCCCTGTTCTCTGACATGTAGACTTCAAATAACCAAAAATAAACGATTATCTCAACAATCATACTGTGTAGGGTTATCCGTTTTTAATATTATGTACTAAACTTTTCAGATTTCAGTTTTTGCTTAATCATGTGTTTTTCCTGGTCATTTTTATTTTCTAGCATCTAGCACAATTAATGATCACCCATGGGTCTAACTTGTGACCTATGGCGCACCTAAGGGCCAGCCTGATCCAGAGGATCACAGATAATGTGGACTAGATGCGAAGTGTTTTGGGTATATGCCTCTTAATAGTGTATTTCTTATAATTGGTTGGCCTACTTTCAGTTTGTCTAATTTGGGGCTATTTCTCACCCCATTTTCAGTGGCCCTTCCTAGGACACGCACACATTGTGGTTTGCGGGCGTTTATAGCCACGCCAGTGGACCTAGACAACACATTGTGGTTTGCGGGCGTTTATAGCCGCGCCAGTGACCTAGACGAAACACGAAAATGGGAAGGGTCACTATAGGGCAGAGAAGAGGGCCAAATTAAGACTTTCTAAACCACACAAACAAGCACCAAAACCACCCCAGGCATATTCCCAACTTTACACTTTTTGGATTAATATATATTTCTGTACAAACTGAAAGCTTTCATAATTTTATGGTGTTTATGCATAATTGGGGGTGTTATTAAAATTGTTTTTTATTCAAGCAGAATAGTTTTAAAGGTTAAACAACAACTGTGCTTTTAAAGTACTTTTTAGTGGCTACTTTGTACAATATTTATATTAAAAACTTTAGCAAATTAAACACAAAAACACAACTTTTAATAATCAATTCTCTCTCACTGATCTATAAATAGATAATTTATTCAGGGGAGGTAATTATATTTTTTTTGCATAATTAAAGGGAGATAAATCCCTTTTTTAATTAAAGGGAGATAAATCACTTTTTTTGCATAATTAAAGGAGATAAATCCTTAAGTCAAAAAAAATTTTTTTAAAATATTAAAAAAATTAAAAAATTAATTTTTTTTTTAAAAGTCGCCTTAAGCCACCTCAAGTTCTTAGTTAAGTTTTTAATCAAGTCACTTCTAAGTTCTTACTCAAGTTGTCCTCAAGTCATCCTCAAGTCATTCTCAAGTCATCCTCAAGTCATCCTCAAGTCATCCACAAGTTCTTACTCAAGTTATCCTTAAGTCATCCTTAAGTCACTTCTAAGTTCTTACTCAAGTCGTCCTCAAGTCATCCTCAAGTTCTTACTAAGTTACCTCAAGATTGTAATTAAGTCATCCTCTAAGTACAACCAAGTTCTTATTTGAGTTATCTTATAATTATCAAAAAAACAAGACAATCTATGTTTTTATCTTAAATAGTAAATGTCTAATATAGTACACACACGCCTCAAAAAACGCGTCATCGTTGAGGATGTCTTGCTCAGCGTTCTCTGCATAGATCTTAATGAAGTTCTTACATCCGAAGCAACCACATTGATTACAATTTTGGTCTATGGAAATGTCTTTTATAGACTCCATGTCTTTATTTATTGACACCATCATTTTATAATACGCCATGATCTATTTTTATTAAAAAATTTTAAAATATTATTCCATCTGAAATGGATCAAAATGATCTTTTGTTATTGGCGGTGCTGGCGGCTGTTGTTTTTTTGTATTTAGCGTTCAGATTTTTTTGATTGCTTTTGTTTCTGTTGCCATTGTGTATATATTTTATAACCGTAATAACTGCCCCCAACAGCAGCAATGGCGCCAAAAATGGCAACAGTTTTAAGTTCAATATTCCATGAAGACTTTGGTGCCCTTGTATCACATGGAGTTTTTATAGCTGGCATTGAATCAACTTGTTCTGGCGTTGGCGGTGTTATGTTTTCATGATGAGTTATATTCTGTAACATTAATTTTTTTTGTCTGTTCCACTCTGCTAATTTTTTTCCTGCTTTAACACCCCCAGGATGCTTTTCCTGGTCCCCCCTGATTCAGTGTTTTCTGATTCGTGTTTTTCTGGCTTGGTTACTTTCTCCACCTGATTCAATGTTTCCTGGTTCTGATGATTTTCCAGCTCGTTCATTTTGAAGGGAAACAAAATCTATATGATTAAAAGTTTTTAAATCCCATGATAATGGCGATAACAATGTTCCAAATCTGTAGTATAGATCTCATCCTAGAGACTCTAATGACTTTGTTAAAACGGGATCTTGCGTTAAATGTACGTAAGATCTTGTTCAGAATCAATGGGAGCAAATCTACTGATAGTTTAGTGTACAAACTAAGAACCGTTTGCCCACACTTTTCCCCATTCTAGACCCCAGCTGCGCTTCATACCTGTTATGATACTTTAAATGTCTTGGGCGACATCTGTTGATCTGTTCTATGCTGAATTCAGTTCCGGGGAAAACGTTTTGTTTTTCCACATGCTGCCAAAGAATACAGCCTCCCCTTTTTGGGCATAATAGCTTGATCATCAACTTGGGCATTCATAAGTTCGGGAAAGGGTTTTTAGGCTGCCTTGTAGCTGTAGTAGATCTCACTGTTCATGTTTTTTATTAAATTATAATTATTTTATTTATAAAAATGAGCACCCAAAAACTGTTGCTAACCCTTTTATACCATTCTGCTGTTATTGGGGGGTTAAGGGTAGGATACACAATGCTTGGTAAAAGCTTGTTAAGAATTTTAAACCAGCAGATCTTGGGAAACTAGACTTTGAGGATTCAGCAAAAACTAATTGCTGTTATTACCAGCTTTTGTTTTTCACGAAAGATTTTCTAGTTAAGCAAGGAATAATTCCAGACAATAAAATTGTAAATAAAAAATACATTTATAAAAAAATGGCTTCACTCGTAATTTATGATAGGCGGCGCTTTTTGGTGGGGAATGCGCTTGCTTTTAGCGGCAGTAATTTTGCATTTAGTAAACTGGGGAATGACGGCGAGGAGAAAAAGACATAACAAAGCTATGGAGCAACTAGCAGCTGCACAGACGCCTATGAAAGGCAGAGACTTGAGCAGTTAGATTTTATTAATGACACACTGAAAAGACAGGGGCATGCAGCTTACACATTTAAAAATGTTGATCAAGCAATAAAACAATATTATCTTGTAACAGGCAAACCGGTCCAGGCATTGCCCCCACCAAAATTCAGTGACTTTTATCAACCATCAGAAAAACAAAAGATGCAAGAAATCGCGTTTATTGTCGTTGGTATGACCGTCGTGTATTTTGTTGCACATAATATTGGCTGAATAAAAATGAACAAAATCTATTATTCGCCCAAAGGATATTGGAAGGGCATCGCAGCAATACAAAAGCTAAGCCAAGCGGCAGGGGTCAGTGAAAAAACAGCAAAGAATGGTTATCTAAACAAGCGATTTGGCAAATTTTATTTACCAGCGCTAGCGAATACAGAGACCACACTTTGTCAATACAACTCCAAACGACACCATCAGATGGATCTTCTATATTTACCCTCTTAGACGAAAAAATTTAAGTACGCACTCACAGTCATTGACATGGCTTCAAGATACAAAGATGCGGAGCCATTATACACATAAGAGTGCTTCTGCTGTTGCTGTCGCTTACAACTGATATACCAACGAGGGCCACTAACTTATCCTCGCATGATTCAAGTTGACGATGGAAAAGAATTTAAAGGCCAGTGAATCAATTATTGTTAAAACATAGAGTTACCATTAGAAGAGGCATTCCAGGAGTTCACAGATCACAGGCTTTAGTTGAAAACTTTAACAAACAGTTAGCCGAAAGACTTTTTTCCTACCAGTATCACAGAGAGCTGATTGACAATTCTCGCAACACAGAAGGGGTTTGAAGACTCCCCTCATTTTTGCGCGAAATGAATAATGAAGAATTTAAGGGATCGATCAGGGTCGTCAAAAAACCAGTACAAGCAATCAAAGAAAAACAAAATGTTGTTGAAGGAGAGTCTTACCCCGGAAATTTTACCATTTGGTTGAAAGAAAGGTATTTTTATTTACTGGGGGAAGCAGAAGGGGACACTGCTTCGGGAACTGATCGGTTTGGGTTTTGAACCGTACGAATAAAAGAATTGAAAAAAATGAATCCCCCCGTGATTATTACGAAAACTGACACAAAAAAAAACCGTCTCAAGATCTTTTGTGAAAGAAAAACTGAAAATTCCGCCAGACCAGCCCCCTTTTAAATTAATTAGGGTTTCCCCGGGCCCCCAATTGTTTAAAAAATCGGGATAAAAAACCCCCGTTTTTGTGTTTGTTCTATTAATGACTTCTTTTTTACAACTGTTGGTTGATCTCTTGTTTAGATGAAGTTTACTTTGTCATGATGAAAAGTTTTTCCCAAACAATGCTTCTTTGTAGTTGTCATGTGTTGTTGATGCACAAAAGCGGGATATTCCTTTTGCTTTTTTAAATGTTTTTCCCCGGGCTCGAATACTTTAATTTTTTGACCTTAAACCCCCCCCCCCACATCTCCTTGTCCCTTTCCCAGATATTTACCCTTCTTCTTTCCTAAAACCTTCTTGTTAGAAATTTGAATGAAAAGGCGAATCTTTAGGGTAATAGATGTTAATCCCTTCCCGCTTTCCCTTTTAGCTACTTCCTTTTCCCATTCTTTAGATGTTTCAGTGGGGATATCTATAACAAAACTATCTGATCTGTGAAAAGTCCTGGATCAGGTTTTGAGGGTTAAAGTATTTAAAAAGGGGAAACTCTAAAATCAAAAGTTTTGAAAATTCTAAAACAGTAAACCCGATAATCAGGTTTGTCCTTTGCTTTCTTTTTTTTTTATTATCCCAAAAAGTGTCATAAAATCTTCTGAAGTCTTTAATTTGTTTGAAGTCGTTTTATTGTTCATTCTTCTGGTGACTAATTACTTTTCGTTTTTTGGGATTTCCCATGTTTTTCCCAAAACGCTGTTGTTTTCAATTAAAAAAGCTTTTTCTGAAGCATCTGGGATTTAGTTCTGAGGTCAGTGTTTTATGATGTATGGTTTCATGAATGTTCTTGATCGAAAGCAATTATACGATGGACAACTGTAAAAATTCAACCATGTTTAAATAAAATTTTGGGAAGTTGTAAGGGCAGACAAATTTTTTTGCCCCGAAGATTGGCAAAAGTTTAGGCGGCTCTCTTGGATCCATTTTTGACTTTTGTGAAATGGGTAGTCTTTATGAGGTCATGGAGTATGAGGATTTTCAAAGTCAACTTCTAGAATGAAACCGCGTTGATTGGCCCCAAATGTCAACCACTTTAATCCCTTTTTGAATTTTTTTCGGACGCCCCTGTGTACTTTTTAAAGTTGCGTAAGGGAAAGCGTTGCGCATTCCCCAAACCATCAGATTGTTTGCATCTAAATAATGAGATAGTTAGACTTTTCTCGGATTTATAGTGTCCAGTATTTGTTGTTTGCTTGACAGTAATGTGCGCGCCATACTAAATTCTCCCCGCAAACCCTTTCAAACATCTGAATCTGGGAAATCTGCAAAAAAAAATCAATCTGTACTCCCGTAAACTTTTAAAAAAGCGTCCAAAACTCCGGGCACAGAAAATGTAATGCGCGGGTCCCGGTATAATGTTTCATGCAGGTCTTTCCCTTAATTTTCAAAGCGTCCGCAACAAACTACATCTGCATTTGTAGGGTCATGTTGCTCCCTCGTTTTCCTCTAACTTTTGCCCCGCATCTTTAGTGCGGTAATCAGAAACACTGATGTCCCTTTTCCTCTAAGACTGAAAAAAAACGCGCCTTTTGGCGGGGGTTCTTCGTCAAACCTTTCCCAATGTTTTGTATCTAAAGGGGAAACACCTTTTAACGAGAGGGGGTCAAAATTTTTCCCTTATTTAGCAGGATTTAAGGACATAGTAGTGCTTAATGTCCCATCTGTGTGTAGAGTATAAAAAGCATGTTTTTGTTAAAGCAAGTACTTTTTGTGTGGCAAGATGCTACCCTGAAGGGTTGGTTTTCTGCTTTTAATATAAGATGGGTGAACTCGCAGTTTGAAAGAAAATGGGCGCTTTTCCATTTTTTTGGTTAAAATTTAGTTGAAGTTTTTATTTGTTGTCGCAGTCCTCTGAACTTTCGTAATGTGATATGGTTCTTCCGTGGCCCCTAAAGGCCACCTGTTGGATTCGCCCCATTGAGGGGCCCAAACGCAAATCAACATGGTGGTGATTTTTACTGTTGTGGTCTTCGACGTCTCATGTTTCAGTAAATTCGATTATTGAACTCATTCGCCTTTCTGCAGCGCTTAAAAATCTTTAGCCGCATTGGTCCCTGTTAATTCTGGTTTTTGAATGGGCGCCATCCGACCCGACAAAACAAAGCAAATGAACAAATTGAGTTTTTCATTAAGTGTTTTTCGAAGTTTTTTTGGGGCTGGCCTTCATAAGGAACAAAAAGCGACTCGAAATCTGCGTAAATAGTATGGAGAATTTTTAAACCGTTTCCCGTTCTTAAAAAATAAATTTAGATCCCGGGGGGGGTAATTTGTTCTGTATTCGTCTACAGAAAATTTTCAAAGTTTTATTTTGTTTTACTCGCGGGTTGCGCAGTGGAAATTTTTGTTAAAATTTTTTGCAGAAAATCTTGTTTTGCCTGATCTTTTTTTGTATGCTTTATTAGTCTATCATCGTGCGTATCATTTTTGTAATGCGGTAGCCCCCCTGGGAAAGATCAGCGTAAGTAAAATGGCTTTTTTCTGGCCGCCCAATCGTTTGGGTGTTTTTTGGACACTTTGGGTTGGGAGATTTGTTTCCTCATCCCCTGTGTAGACTTAACAGTTATGGTTTGTTTTGTTCTTCAAAATGACAATTTGTTTTCACTCACAGGAAAGGACACCCCATTGAAGTTTTTAAAATCATTGATGTAAAAGGTGTAGTTAGATACTCTTCTGCGTTTTTTCGGGCGGATTTCAGCCTTGCGAGAACACCCCTTAAAAACATTTTTTTGTCTTTTTTTATGTTTAGAAATGCTTTTTTGCAATAAGGGGGGGGTAGTGAAATGTAAGCCTTGCTACAATCGGTGCAACTTAGACTGTTTTTCTAAACTCTAAGATTCGCCCTTGCCAGCAGAGCTCTCATTTTGGCTTCTTAGCGGCGCGTCAAAAGTGTAAGAGTTGTTGGGCCCCCAACCCGGGTGTTTAAATATTACGAGAAAGAATAGTTGTTGTTTAGTTGAGACCCAGACTTCAAGATTTTCTTCATTTATTGTTACATAGTCAATTAAAACAGCAAACATTAATTTAATGGGGGTCTATTGTTAGTTTCCCTGGAACTGAGAAATAGCATGAACAACACTTGCCTGTACTTTTGTTGGGTCAATGACTTCTAAATCAATATCATTCAGTGTTTTGATAAACGCTCTCTCTCAAGCATTCTTCAAACAATTCGTCTTGTCCTTCATATATCTTAGCCATGTTGAGTCTCTTTTCTAACTCAAAAAATTTATTTAAATTTAAAAAAAATACTTAATCAGAATCAATATAAACGGTCTTTTACGCTTGGACTCTTTAAACAAAAAGTATAAACGCCTTTGGCGTTGTTAATGTGAGCTGTTTAGAACAGAGTTTAATGTTTCGTTTACTTTTTTTAAGCTTTCCCTTTTTTATCTGCTCGGCGTCTGGCTGTTGAGAAAAACTTGTCCTCGCCTTTCTTTGAAGATCAACTTTTGTCTTTTGTGTCATCAAAATCGGCCTGTAAACGATTAATTTTTCATCCGTGATGTTTGAGTCAGTAGTGCTTTATTTATTATCAGTTTGAACGAACAAGTTTAGCCGTTATTAGTTGAACCATAGCTGTGTGCTTTTGGAGTTTATTTTTTAAATTTTTGCTAGCAGCATTTACAGCTAATGAACACCCGGCCGAGAGCTAAAGACAAAACCGCCTAGAGGTAAGCTGCGGGGCACCAACACCCTTTTTCTAAGAGGCCTACACTCGTTCCTGCTGATTAGAGCGCTTATAGGGCGATGCTCCAGTATTAACATATGTAACAGCATTAAAGGCAGCAGAATACCTTCGTTTGGTTTTGCTGTATTTTGAAAGGTCCCGCTCTAGTTTTTGTTGCATTTGTGTTAATGTTGGTTAATTGAAGGTTTTTATGTCAGGGGGTATCTCTTTTTTTGGCGGCGCTGTAGGCACATTTGGATAAACTGAACAGACATGTTTTTAAACAAAAAAATAATTTAGTATTTTATATCTTTAATCTGTTATTTTCAATATTCAGCTGCGCATCATTATTAAAAACAAATGTACATTAAGGGGTTTATCGGCTTCTTCTTCTTTATCAATTTTTAATGTTTTTAGTCTCTCACAGTTCTCCCACTTCCCTGCAAAATGATTATCCTCCTTTGCCCTTTAGGTCAACCCATAAACCGTATTTTGTTGAAAAATAATCATCAAGTCTTACCTGTAAAGGTGTAGATCTTTAGCCCAAGGAAAACTGTTGGATTTCAAACCTCCCCCCCAAAAATTTTTTCTTTTTTCCCAAAAATGTGAAAAGGTTTTAAAGCCCGTAGGTAGATTTGGTTAGGACTACCTAAAACAAACATTGTACTTTCGTTATTTTGATTTAAAAAAACTTTTATTTCCCTTTTTTGAAGGGTTTCTTTTTTCGCCAGCAAAAAAAATCCCTTTTGAGGATCTTGTGCGACACTAAAACAAAAATTCCATATAGGTTTCGCCTGCTTTGGGTTGTTTATGATAAATCATTTTCGAAATATTTGAAATTTTGCTGATATTGTTGCTCAATTCCCTTTGAAAAATTAGGGTTGCAAACAGCTTCAAACTCTAAGTGATGTCAAAAAAGTGACTTTGCTTCGGGTCTGTTGTTTGAAACCGTTTGTATTCTTTAAAAATTAGTTATTGACAATTTTTTTTAAGCCCCTTGAAAGTATGGGGCATGCGCTTTTAACAACTAAAAATCTAAGGGAGGAAAAGCGATTTCTTAGCAAAATTTACAGTGCTTTTTTGGCTTTTAGCTCTGGGGCGGTGCGGGCCTTTCAAAGTTTGCGCTTCTTCATTTTCGATTCCTTGAAATGAAGATTCCTTTCTTTCCGGTTAGCCATGATCAGAATAGGTTAAAAATATGCTGCATTGTGTAAAGAAATATTTTGCCCCTAAAGTTTTATAGAAATTTTTTAACGATTGCCCCCCCCAAATTCTGGAAAAACTGCCCTGCTTGTGTTGTTGTGAAGCGGTATATTTGAAAGAAAGACGGCAGAGCTGGCACAATCAGTCTCTGTCCAGGTCTGGAAATTTGACAGTAAGAATTTGATCTGATAAATGTAGAGGGGTTATTTGGAACTTATAGCGCTTTTTTCCCTTCAGGGCCCAAAGGGTTTTTTCAGTCTTCTATGGGGTCAAGAATCGACCCATGTGTTTGTGACATTTTTTTAAGAAAAATAAAAATTAATTTTTAAAAAAAATGGCAGGCATTGAAGGTGAAGAAGATTTGATGTTTTTGCCCCGGGAGACGACAGAGTGAAAAAATCCCTTTGCACGTTCGTAAAGTCTCTTGCGGGTAAATTAAGAAAGTAAGGAAAATTCATTGTACAAATTTTAGGCCAAAAACCTCCCAAATTTAGACCCTAATATTTTGAAGTAAACATGCCCCTTTTGTTGGAAAAACGTCGGGGAAAAACTTGTTCAGATTAAAAACTAAAAAAGCCCCATCAAAGTTTTTACCCGGGGGTTTTTCAATTGAAATGACTCCCACGAGCGTACAAGATCCCCTTGGCATTGCTAGACCAAATTAAAAATGGGGATGCGTTGCTAACTTCAAAAACACTAAAGAACTCCGCAGAAAACCCAAATGCAAAAATGGAACTTTTAAAAATTAAATAATGGGAGACAAATTTAAAAAATGAAATGAAGCAGAAACCAGTTTTTCAGAAGAAACAGCGTTAAAGACTTACACGATCCCCGCTCCCCCTGCGAGAATTATTAGCCTTGATCACTTTAAGAACATCAAGGCAAATTTAAACAAAAAAATTTGCAAAACTGGTGAACTGATGAGATATAAAAAAAGAAAAAAAAAAAAACTCGTTTTAGGCTGGACGCCCAATTAGGGCATGATATTAAAAAAAGAATAACAAAGACTAAAAAATCTTCAAAAAAGATAAAAATAGAAGTGCGACTACTAACGAGCCCAATACGAATCAAGTGAAAAAAGAAAAAAAACTATCGAAAAAATTTTATATGAGAAAAACGCTACGAACGAATAGAAAACTCTTTTGAGGCAAGGGTCACTTAGCAAGCGTTTATAATGCCTTGGATTTGCAAAAGTAACTGGTGATGGCTTTACAGGCGGCGGTGGTGCTGGGTCGTGCCTCCGCCCCCATCGCCCCCACCTGTAAATCATGGGAAAAAACCCTTGATCTCTTTCGGATTTTTAAAAAAATTTGCCGGTAAAGCTTGACTCTTTACAGGTATTTTGGGGAAAAATGTTAGTGGTTTTTGTCTACTGCAAGCAAAATATTGGCTTTTGCCGAGCACTTAGGGCATTAGCTTCTTTAAAGTTGGGTTAATTTTAGTAAGATAAAGACAAGTAACCTAGGCCAGTTAAACCCAAAACAAGGCTGTCTTTTTTATTTATGGTCATTATTTTTTCTTCGGAAAGGTCGGGTCTTCAAAAAGGCCTTTGGGCTTTGGTCCTTGGGGTTTTTGGGTGAATTTCTTGGGGGGCATCTTGTTTTTTTACTGCTTTCAATATTATGGCTCAGATTTATTTCGTTTTTTCCCCACCTTCTGTTTGCCTGCCACAAGGATTTTCATTATTGAGTTTTTTATTGTGCCCCATTGGAGCTGAGGTCAGAAGGCAGCATGTATAAACCAGTGCCCAACAGCAAAACTTTTCGACTTGGTATTGTAAAAAATTTTGGTATCTTTTTTTAAATGAAGGCAAAACAACTGCAGAATTAATGGGCGTCCCCTTTAAAATTTTCTAAGTTTGTTTTTGTGCATCAAAGCCAGTAGAAGGATTGTTTGGTTTTATCTCGTTTTGCTTTTCGAACCTAGCAAACACCAACGTAAGTTTCGACAGAGTCGTTTATTGTTCTTTCCCGCTTTGTTGGCCCCTTTGAAGTGTCTAAAATAAATGTTGTCCAGCGTTTTATGCTCTTGCTCTATGGACCCAAAGGGGAAAAAAGTTTTGCCCGAAAAAGAAAGATGGTAAGGAGGTTCCCGTATAGTTTACTTTCTGTGCCGCCCCAAAAATAAGGGGTGCGACCATGATTAAGATCCCAATTTTGTCTAAAACTGTTTATGTTTTAAAATTTAATTCGTTACAGATCCTTTCAAAAGCCTTCAGTCTTTTGTTGCGAAAGGGTTTTTAAACGGTTTGTATTTGGTTAAAGGCGCTTTCAGTTCAGAAATTTCGTCTGAAGGTGTAAAAAAAAATGAAAACTGTCATGACCCCACCAAGGACAGGATGTTTTAAATGATCGCATCGACACTCCCCCCCGTTGATGCGCAAAAAACAGCAAAGTTTCTGGTTTGATAAAAACTGATCGGATGACTGAACCCACTTTCCGATGTAGTCTTTTTTTAAAAGGAGGGTAAGATATCTGTTTTAAAGGAGTATAACTTTTTATGAAAAATGTCGTCTGGGGCCAGCAATGTCAGGTTTCTTGTATATTTTAAAATTGTAGTGCGGCCCCCAAAGAATATTTGCACCGTTATTTGAATGCACTCATTTTTATTTCGTTTAAAAAAAATGTTTGTAACAATAACAACCAAGACCGTCCTTCGTTTTTAGAACATGCTATTGATAACAATTGCGGAACCAAAATGGCCGCACTCCATGAAATATTCTACAAGTCGTATGGTTTAATATAACTGAATCCAAGAAGAATAATAAGATTAAAAAATAAATAATAGAGGACAATTAGTTAGCCGGTTAACCATACCTGATGGTTATTACGGGTTTTGCTCACTAAAAGAAGCAATGAGTAACTTCGACATTACTCTCAAACTTAACAATGCGAATTGAAAACAATGTTGGCCTTCAAACCTGAAGAAGAAGAAGTAGGGTACTATTTTTATAAAGAGCTAGCTAAATGTTAGGCTTTACACCTGCCAATCCGAACTTTCATATTTTTGGAGTTACGCCAAACAAAACTACTTATGAGGGGGAAAGTCCGCTCGATCTTGCATTACATTCATTACCTTATGTTCATTTGGATGAGCTGAGCACTGATGAAAACTTATATGACGGAAGGCCCTCAACTGTTTTAAGAGCTCTTCCATCTGGGAAAGCTGCATATTGCGATTATGAAATTTACAATTCCCTAATTTACAGTTTAAAAGATTAGTTTGTGGGAGGGGTTGGATCATTTAATATAAAATCAAAGACAAAACAGGGAAGTCGTGAATGTGTAACCTGCACATTGTTTTGGAAATAAAATAATAAAACTGTACTAAAAAATAATGTCGCGTGGGCCAGAAGAATCGGGAGTTACATTAGCGCCTGTGAGGTGTATAACTTTAGAATTAAAAGACCTTGCAGACGTTGTGGACTTTGAACAGAATGGTGAGATAGGCACTTTGTATGGTTTTGAGTACACTAAAGATGGTGATTATAAACGCAAAGAGGTTGGCGACAGCAAAAGGTTTCCTAAACTAAACACTGCGCAATCTAGAAGCAATAATGTTGGCCAGTATGAATATAAAATAGTTCGAAAACCTGACCTCAAATGGCACTTAGAAATATTTAGAATGGGACATAAATTTGAATTCATAAGCCATTTACATTTTTTGGCCGCCAAAAAAGTTTCAGAAAAGCATTCAACTCTGGCCCTATACATGTAGTCTTATGGGACGACAATAGTTGGAAAGAATTGAAAAACGCCGAGGGAAAAAAAAACAGGGAAAAAAATTTAAAAAA
>JAFLJL010002290.1:0-35435 GCA_018398815.1 Conus ventricosus | reverse complement strand
GACACGACGAACCGGATGACAGCCAAGGAGAGACACGACGAACCGGATGACAGCCAAGGAGAGACACGACGAAACCGGATGACAGCCAGGGAGAGACACGACGAACGGATGACAGCCAAGGACAGACACGACGAACCGGATGACAGCCAAGGAGAGACACGACGAACCGGATGACAGCCAGGGAGAGACGACGAACCGGATGACAGCCAGTGAGAGACACGACGAACCGGGATGACAGCCAAGGACAGACACGACGAACGGATGACAGCCAAGGAGAGACACGACGAACCGGATGACAGCCAAGGAGAGACACGACGAACCGGATGACGGCCAAGGAGAGACACGACGAACCGGGATGACGGCAGGGAGAGACGCGACGAACCGGATGACAGCCAGGGAGAGACACGACGAATCGGATGACAGCCAAGGAGAGACACGACGAACCGGAATGACGGCCAAGGAGAGACACGACGAACCGGATGACGGCCAAGGAGAGACACGACGAACCGGATGACGGCCAAGGGGGAGAGACGACGAACGGATGATGGCCAAGGAGAGACGACGAACCGGATGACGGCCAGGGAGAGACGACGAACCGGATGACAGCCAGGGAGAGACACGACGAACCGGATGACAGCCAGGGAGAGACACGACGAACCGGATGACAGCCAAGGAGAGACACGACGAACCGGATGACAGCCAAGGAGAGACACGACGAACCGGATGACAGCCAGGGAGAGACACGACGAACCGGATGACAGCCAAGGAGAGACACGACGAACGGATGACGGCCAAGGAGACACGACGAACCGGATGACAGCCAGGGAGAGACACGACGAACCGGATGACAGCCAAGGAGAGACGATGGAAACGGAGAGGAGCCCAGAAGAAAGACCACACCAGGAACAAGGTGACGGCACAAACGACCGCTACAAAGAGATGCAGGTGAGCCACTTTGACAGGCTAACAACTGGAAATCAGATATTAGATTAGCGCCCTTCTTTACTTCCAGTATCCTCAACAGTTCTGCAATTTGCGAAATAAACTATATTCTGACGTCTCATCCACCAAAGATGTCCCAACCCGTTGGAAATAATACTGTATAAGAAGGTAGGAAGAAGGCTGGGAAAGACATAGGGGATGGGGAGGGGAGCGGGGAACAGTGGGTGGGTGGGGGGGGGGGGGGGAGGGGGAGGGGATGCACAGGTAGCGGATAATTTAAATGAAAAAAAAGACCGAAAAAGTCGTTCAAAAGCAGCTCTTTACTGACACCTTTGATGTCAGATTGAACATTCGTGTAGTGTTTTGCTTTAAATTTTTAAACGGATTGAATTTCCCAGGATGACCCGAGTTATAGTTAAAGGTGAACTTTACGCGGTGTTCCAAGTCGTGATTAAACTTCACAAAGGAAGCTACTTATGCTCATGCAAAGACCTGAGAGATAAAAAACATAGGCATCTATCCCATGTTAACTCGGTACATGGGGCTGTAATATTTCCCCAAGCCGCATAGGATTTGCCATAAAAATGCGACTGTATGCATAGGTGTGAAAGAAATATCAGCTAATAGGAAAAAAGATGAAAAGTTTGGCCTGATGGGCAGATGTTATCGTTGATAATCGATTGGAAAATACTATGTGTCAGGATACAAACCGACAAAACCTGAACGGAAAGTAGAGGTGTAATGTCGTTTCCAACGCCACTCGGTTTGAGTTACTGGTAGACTGAGTCACACTGACGGTGCACACTTTGACAGGACCGAATGATGACTATTTTTGTATTCAAAATGGATCACACCAGGAACATGAGCTGTGAACCCATAGTTTTCAAGGGGAAATTCTGCCCGGCTGACTTAGATTATACATACAGACTGGTGAAGTTTGTACTGTTCGTCCAGTATGGGTTAAACTGACTCAGATTATACAGACTGGTGAAGTTGGTACTGTTCAGTCCAGTATGGGTTAAACTGACTCAGATTATACAGACTGGTGAAGTTTGTACTGTTCAGTCCAGTATGGGTTAAACTAAGATTATACAGACTGGTGAAGCTGGTACTGTTCAGTCCAGTATGGGTTAAACTGACTCAGATTATACAGACTGGTGAAGTTTGTACTGTTCAGTCCAGTATGGGTTAAACTAAGATTATACAGACTGGTGAAGCTGGTACTGTTCAGTCCGGAATGGGTTAAACTGACTCGGATTATACAGACTGGTGAAGTTGGTACTGTTCAGTCCGGAATGGGTTAAACTGACTCGGATTATACAGACTGGTGAAGTTGGTACTATTCAGTTCAGTATGGGTTAAACTGAAAACGGCGCAAAGCTGCCTGTGCTTTTATACACATGTGTTGTCAGCTGTCATTTGGATAGCGGCCTGTAAACAGTCCAGCCCTTTTTCTATACAAACCGCCCGTAAACAGTGCAGCCCATTTACTATACAAACCGCCCGTAAACAGTCCAGCCCTTTTTCTATACAAACCGCCCGTGAACAGGCCAGCCCTTTTTCTATACAAACCGCCCGTAAACAGTGCAGCCCATTTACTATACAAACCGCCCGTAAACAGTCCAGCCCATTTACTATACAAACCGCCCGTAAACAGACCAGCCCATTTACTATACAAACCGCCGTAAACAGACCAGCCCTTTTCCCATACAAACCGCCCGTAAACAGTCCAGCCTGGTGTCGCTGCAGTAAGTGAGCCAATCCGACTGATTCCTTACCGTGAGGCTGAAAAAAGTTCAAGTTACAGCTTGGGGCCAGGATTTTGCAAAATGATCACAATCATTTTAACAGATTTTTTTTAAAACCAGAGTTGACAAAGGTATGAAGGAGATCGCTGATGCTACACGCATATTTGCGTGCGTATACGCATGTACTCGCACATGCACGCGCGCCGCACGCACGCAGCACGCACAAAACCATACGCACACAGCAGAAGCGAGCAACGTTGGAACTGGGAGATATACATTGACCAGCTCAGTATTCTTTAATGATGATTCAGTTTCCTCCTTTCAGTCTTGTCTTATTTCTCGGAGTTAAACGTCATGTTTCATAGCGCTTAAAATGTCCTTTCATAGAGTCTAGTATTCATTTTTGATGGGTTTGGTCCCTTTCTTTGTTCTTTCCGCAGAATGTTTACCTGGTATCTTCACTGACAGACTTTGGTGTTCTCTTTTCACGTGCTCTAGCGACTTTCACGCGGTTTACTGCCTCCTTTTCTCAGGGCTTCATGCTCGTTTTTCACGGAGTTAGTCTTGTTTCTGATGATTGTTTCTTCTTTAGAGAATGTAAATATCTATGTTCAAGACCGCCCATCTTATTTTGCACGAAAACCCCCTTTTCACATACAAATCACGTCCATCACATATTAGTTTTGGCCAAATTTAACACATGTTTTCTAAAAAAATTAACACCTCAAAACTGCCAAATATTGACGTAATTAGCACATTAAAACGGGGGGTTTCCGTGCAGAATAACATGGGTGATCGTAAACATAGATATTTACATTCTCTCCCCGCTATTAACGTCCGTGGGAATGAGTCCTTACTACTTTTCTAAAATTATCTTCTACCTTAAGCAGTATTAATAAATCATAACAATTAACTGGATTTCCGGCTTGATTAGTTATTCTTACATCCAATGAATTTATAGACCCCTCAACTAATTCTTTAAATTGACTATTTCCATCAAAACTATATAGCTGATAATCGCAAAACCCTGCCTTAATTGATGGCAGTGCTCGCAGAACTGTAGATGGATAGCCATTAAACAAATTAACATCTGTTTTTAACTGTTGTAAATTGACATACAAAATTGGGTTTACGAGAAAATCGGCTGGTCTATTACCTACTCATAAATGCCCCATTCTACAAGGCCGTGTGTGCGGAAGCTATATGTTTCGCCACTATTATAAAAGCCCAAAATTCGAGAAAGGCTTCTAGGAAAAACATACTCCCTTTTTTCTTTAAGTTCTGGAAAATTTATAGTAATTAAGATTTGCCTCATTAATTTTTAACTTGATGCTAAATTCGCCAAATCCGCTAAATACTTCTCTTAAAGAGCAAAAGTTGTAATAACCATCCGGTATTTTTAAATGTTTTAATAGTTTGCCTTGTTCATCCTTAACATCCACCCAGTTATTCTTATCTTTTTCAGATATGTTAATCCATTTTACTTTAAAGCCAATTTCTTTAAGAGCAATCCTACAACTCCCGCGCCTATTGTCAATTTCATGCGTTAAGAACACACGCTCGTTTTGCTTGGTTATATAGATGTACATCTTTTTTATAACTATTTAAAAAACTAATTTAAAAATGGAACCATTTAAATTTAACGAAAGTGCCACTTACAATGTAGGAGCGTTTTATAACCCCAAATCTTTGAACTTCAGTTTACTAACCATTGCAGTAGACGAATCATATGGCTTCCAGGTCAGACTTGTAAACCCACTAACAAGATATTTAAATCCCCCAATAAAGAATGATAGAGTGCCATCAGCATGGTCATCCCACCCTATGATGTTTTACCAGAATCACTTAAATTTTGCCGTTTACTGCGCAACCACTGGCTGCGGTGTTTCATATGCAAACCATTTAAACCATCCCAATCTTTTAGTAAGGGCAGTATATAACTTTCATGTTTATTACCAGTACAGACGAATACTAACTGAACTACAAGTAGTCCTCCCAAGCGACAGCACGTTTAATCCATTCAACAGCCCAATGGACATTAATGCATATGAAGAATTTGCAACGAATTTAACATTGAACTTCACTGATTTTAGACAAAAGTATAACCGCAATCATGGTTAGGCACGTATTTGTGGGGCGCAAAAAGAGAATATACTTATGACTACTGGCCTGCCACACCTCTTTTCAACCAAACAAACAAGTTCGATTGGAATTCATAGAACAAAAAGCATCCTAATGCTTGGGCAACATTTATCTTAGATGAAAGTGAAGGTCTAACAATGCCAGGAGTGCAAAGACTTAATGACTCCATACGGACATACGTTTGGTGTCTATAGGACACAAAGCAACAGACCAAGTCTAGCATAGTTGATTAGTCTACAGGCTTAGATGCCAAAAACAATGTTTAGGAGCCAATTTAGAAGATTGCTATTAACTCTGCTGTTGATTTGCCTGCCAGCTACAAAGGTATCAAGACGTTCTTACACATGCTAGGTCAAAGGTGACTTTGTTGTAGGCTATGGATATATCATGCTACCCTCTGACCTTAGACTGCAGATTGGCATGATACAGAATTATAACAATTAATCCTTATAGCTGAGACGACCAAAACTTAGGGCACAATCAAAGCTTAAACACAAGGCCCGCTCCATCCCTTTAAAGAAAGTCCCAACCCTGAAGAACCAGGAAGCGACCCCACAACCAAAAGCGATCCACAGCCAGAAAGCAGTCCAGAAAGCACTCCACCCGTTGATCTGCCTCACACTGACAGCCATACTAGTGAAAAGACAGCCCTTGTTGTATTTTTAACTTTTACTGGATAGCCATACTTTATTTCACTAAAATTAATCCAGCAGCTAGCACTCCTAACGTCCACAGATGGTCAGCCATATAACCAGCAACTTTACCTATAGTAGACAAAACCCAACTAACACACTGCCTATTATGCCAGGCAGAGCATCAAGCGCTTTGGCTGCTAACTTCTTTAATAAGTTTGCTAGATGATGTAATCGTTTTCTAATCCAACTTTTACCAGGCATGAGGTGTTGGAGGCGTTACTGCCCTGTTGGCGCATGCCGGTTAAAGCATAAACGATGTAGAGATAGCAAACCCTATAGCTGTTAACATACTAAACTATTGTAATCCCCTGTTTCCCTGAACAGTGTCCTTATTCTTTCTGCTAACGTAGTGTTTTCATAAAGTATTCTGTTTATAGTTTCTCTTATTCTACTTGTTTGTGATGCTAGTCGCTCTGTTAGTAAGAGCGTGTTCTAACCTAGCCGCCCTTTCTATCATTAAATCCTGTATTTTCTACTGTAATTCTAGCCTCTTCTTCTCGCCCTAAATTGTTATAAATCTGCATCAGCGAGTTTATTTTTTTCTTCTATCTCTATCTAGCTCACCAAGTTTTGCTAAATTGTTTGTTAGTTCACCCCTTATTGTTCGTAAAGCCTCATTAAGCCCTAGGATTTCACGCATAGGTAATGGGGAATCTTCAATTGTTTTTAACTGCGTCTCCTCATTAAAACTCGTTTCAATTTCTGCTATTAGTTCATCTGCTGTTCGATTTAATTCTTCAAGAGGTATGTTTTGTATTTCAGATTGTGTTGGCAACTCTTGCCCCAAGTTTTGTAAAAGACTAACAGCCTCAGACCTTAAATTGTCAATAAAGTTTAATTGCCTTTGGTCAACAACAGGGAGATCTCTAAGAATTGTGGCCCTGCTTAAAAACAGGGCTGGGTCTGGTTTTGCAGTAAGCCGCACACTCTTCCCTTTACTGGTTCTTACATACAAAATGATTATTTTCATCTGTTGAAAAATTAGAAACCTTAAGTGCTCCTGGCTGCTCTTGCCCCATATGGCTATATAATTATTCATTCTATCTAGCAATCGTATTTGACTTAATCCTACTCCTTGGCCTGCTGCTGCTCCTTCAAGCTCTTCTTGCAATGAAGGACCCAGTTCTGTTTCATCTTCTTCAATAGGATCAATTGCGTCAAAATCTTCAGCCATATTTTTTATTGATATTCTTTTTGTTTTATAAAAAATGAACTCATACGGTTGTGACCTCGATCCATACAGAAAAGAGGAGCCCCATGGCGTAAAAGGTATAAGGCAGGCTGTAATTAGTGTAAATACTCATCAACAGTTCAACCTGGACAAGCTTTAATAGTTAAGTTCCCTGATCTTGGCGCTGACGATGTCATAATGCCAGGCACCGCTAAACTATCATTCAAAATGGATATTAAATCGACAGATCCGGAGACGAGTGTTCACGCTGAAGTCAGCAGGACGGTTTTTTCCGACCGCTCTGACCAGAAGCATTGTTCAATGAATGCTATGTTTACGTAGTTCACTTGAAGTTGTTTTCGTTCTTCAGGATTGCTTGTATCTTCCTTTCAAAGAACATCAGCTTGTGTGGGTGTGTATTTTTTTTTCCCACCACACTTTTTACCTCATTCACTCTTTTTTTTTCTTTTTTTTTTCTTTTTTTTTCCTTTTCTTTCCCCACCGTCGTTGTGATTTGACTTTTGTTGACATCGCGGTGTTTTGCTGCAAGATGTCGTCGGAGAGCGAAGGTGAGCGTTCTTTGCCTGTTTTCGTAATTAAGAATGAGCTACCAGCTTTCGATAAAAAATCATTTACAACGCACGAACTTTGTGCCGCTGCGGAAAAAGTCTGCGGTCACAACAGTATGGACGGAGCTCAACGAATAGGCTCCTTGTGGAGGATTTATCCCTAACATTACCATCAGACAGAAAATGTTAACGCAGGGGTTTTCTCTTCGTGGCATTCACATCAACGTGAAAAGCCAGAACCCTTTCCTCATCAGAGACGCGATCAGCGGCACATCAGGTGAGAGAGGATCAGCCGCCAGCGACTAAACTCGTCATTGGGAACGTTCCGCTTTCCTTCTCTGACGACGAGCTGCTGCAGTCCGTTAAACAGCTAGGGGTCTCGGTCCGCTCAAAACTCATCCTAGAGAGAGACGAGAGAGGAAGATTGACTCGCTGGAAAACAGGGAGACGCTTCCTCTACGTAGGAGTTCTGATCGAGCCCCTCCCAAAAACTATGCAGATTGGCCCGTTCCGAGCCAGTCTGTACCATAAAGAGCAAAAGCTTGTCAGACAGCAGCAAGATGCAGAATGCCGCAACTGTCTCTCCAAGGGCCACAGCACTAGAGACTGCAAAAACCCAATTAAATGCAGACAGTGCTTCAACGACGGACATAAGGCTGGAGATCCTGTGTGTGGCATGCATGCCGAAACTACAAGTCATGCTACAACCAACCTCACGACAACAGACAATGCACAGCACACGACTGAAAACAATGAAGACAGTGCCATGACCGAACACCGAGTGGACGACAGTGAAAAGGACAAAACCAAGAACAATACAGACAGTTCCTTGGACCGCAGCAGATCAAGGAAAAAGCAAAGACAGACTACACTAAAAACTTGTAGAAGGAACGGCTCCGGATCGGTAAAACGACCCCAGTCCAAGGATTCCCTGTTGGACCAGACAAACTTCCGAAACTAGCGGAACACACGAACTGTGACACTGACGACGATGACGCCGTATTTCATGAAATGAATGACCACATAGGCTAGCACCCCCCCCCCCCCCCCTCATTGCCTCTTCGTTTGACGGACCTAGCTATGTCAATGGACTAAGAGCTCTGAAATGTGATTCAAATGCCGGAACATATTTATGTTTTTATTATGGACGCTTTGAAAGTATTGTCTATCAACGCCAGAGGGCTAAGAAACAACATGAAAAGAAAGGCGATGTTCAACTATTTCAAAGGACGAAAATGTGATATCATATGTATCCAAGAGTCACATTACAAAAAAAGACATTGATATTTGGGAAAAGCAGTGGGGAGGGAAAATCATACATAATGAAGGAACAAAGCACAGTAAAGGGGAAGTCATTTTAGTCTCCAAGCATTTTTCCGGCGAAGTACAGATAGAAAACAAATACGATAGAATTCTGATAGCTTCAGTAAAAACCCAAGAACTCAACGTCATCATCATAAATATTTACGCACCGAACGATAATGCTGATAAATTGCGTTTCTTCACAGAACTACAGAATATCATACGTCAGTACTCGGATAACAAACTTCTGGTAACTGGTGACTTCAACTGCACAGTAGACAGCGAACTCGATGTCTTATCAGGTCACCCACATTCAAAAAATGAGGTAGACAGTCTTAACAAACTGATAACGAGTTCCAACCTAACTGATGTTTGGAGGATCCTTCACGGTACGGAAAAAGAATACACATGGTGCAAACAGCATCCCTTCATCGCACGTAGAATAGATTACTGCTTCGTCAACCAAGAACTATTGCCTTTTTGCTTCGCATGTGATGTAACCATGGTTCCAAACACTGACCATAAAGCCGTTTTGACTGAACTAAATAATAACCAGTTCATCAAGGGTCCAGGTTACTGGCGCTTTAACAATTCCTATTTACAAGACACGGTTTTTCAACAGCGTATGAACGAAATACTAGATGAATCTCTTGTAGAAATTAACCAGGAAACAAAGAGTAACCCCACAGAAATATGGGAATCTTGCAAAATTAAAATAAGAGAGTTTTGTACAGAATATGGTAAGTATAAAGCTTACGTAAAGAAAAATGAAACACTGGAACTACAGTGTCGCTTTAAAAAACTGGAAGAACAAATAGCGATCCAACTAATCTTCAAACGCAACGGGAAATGTTTGGACTGAAGCAGCAGTTAGAAATATTAGCTCTTGAGAAAGCTAGGGGTGCACAGGTTAGATCTCGGTAAAATGGATAGAGGAAGGGGAAAAAAACACAAAAATATTTGTAAACCTAGAAAAAGTAAGGGGTAAGAAAAAGGTAATCACAAGGTTACAAAGAGAAGACGGTGAAGTTATAACCGACCAAATAAAGATATTGGAAGAACAAACTCATTATTATACTAATTTATATAACCAGAGCACGGATACAGAAAATATACAGGAAACTATGAATAACTTCATTGCAGGTGTACAACTCCCTACGCTAGATGAGGAAGCAGCCTTTTGTGAAGGACTAATATCTACAGAAGTAAGTTGTGCTCTGAAAGCAATGAAGAATGGCTCATCTCCAGGTTGTGACGGCTTAACTGTAGAATTCATGAAATTCTTCTGGGGCAAAATAAAAACTCTGTTAACGTCCTGTTTCAACGAGTCGTTTGAAAAAGAATTGTCACACACACAGAAACAAGGTATAATTCTGTTACATAAAGGGAAAGAGCTAGCGCGTGAACAGTTGAGCAACTGGAGACCAATTACACTCACGAACACTGATTATAAGATACTAGCAAAAGTCTTGGCAGGAAGATTAAGCAAAGTAATATCAAAATTAATTAATGAAGACCAAGTTGGATATCTTAAAGGTCGGAGTATATCAACAGTTATTAGAACATCGACGATGTCATTGAGTACTTAAACAACACAAACAAAGCTGGTTATCTTTTAGCTCTAGACTACTCAAAAGCATTTGATTCAATATCACGTACTTTCATGTTAAATGCGTTCCATATCTTTGGTTTCGGCGAACAGTTTATTAAATGGATAGCAATTCTTACTAGCAATACTTTTTGTAGTGTTAATCATGGAGGCTGGATTTCCCAACCATTCCCAGTAACATGCGGAATCGGGCAAGGATGTCCGTTTTCGCCCCTCGCTTTTATACTGTCGGTTGAATTGTTAGCGGCTAAAATTAGGAACAGTAGCATAAACGGAATAAGTTTACCTAAGTGTAATCAGAATGGACAACAAACTGAACAACTGAAAATAAAACAATTTGCCGACGATACGACACGTTTTCTTCAAAACAAAGAAGACATTGTAAACGCCTCTTCGATTGTCACAGAATTCTCAAAATTTTCAGGTCTTCTGTTGAATCACACGAAAACCAAAGCTTTGCGGATTGGTATTCACAACGACGAAGAAAACATACCGTTTGAACTTACAGACAAAATCAAGATTCTTGGGCTATTTTTTAAAAACAATACAAGAGCCCAGTATATTGAAGAGAACTGGATAAAAAGATTGGATAAAATGCATAGTCTTATAAAAATTATGGAGCCGTAGAGATCTTAGTATACGTGGAAAAATAGTCATAGTAAAGAGTTTCTTAGTAAGCCAGTTTATATTCGTAGTGAGAGAACAGGGAAATGTCTGTTCTACCCCACTTGCTCCTCCACCAAGTTTTTGGGCGAAAGTAACCCAGGATTGGCATTTATACGTTCTCTGACAAGTAAGACTTCAATAACCAAAAAATAACGATTATCTACAGACAGACATACTGTGTAGGGTTATCCGTTTTCAAAACTAATTTACTAAACTTTTCAGATTTTAGTTTTTGTTTAATCCTGTGTTTTCCTGATCATTTTCAATAACATCATTTTCGCGCAAACATTCTTCAAATGAGTCTCTGTCTTTCATGTGAAATAACACTACAGTCTTTAACTGTTCTCTAAAGTCTTTTAAAACTGAGTTATATTTTTGGCATAAAATCCATACACTTATCCTAGCATGCCTTCCGCTGAAAGCTAGTTTTGACAAAGTATTTCTTTTTTTAACTATGTCTCTTTCTGCTGAACAGTCATCTATAATAAATAGTGTCTGCGTTCCTTCAAACAGTCTATAAAACTGTTTCTAAACACTCACTCAGTTTATTGCTAGGATCAACTAAATATATGTCATCTGTCCATATAAACCTTCTATCATGATATGCTTTGTTCCATTTAAGTGTTGGACAGAAAACCACAATATGATTAAAATTATAACGATAAACTGTTTGTAACAGGTCGAGGATAAATATTGTTTTTCCACAACCAGTCTGCCCACAAATCAATGAGCAATGAGGAGTTTTTGTCATAAAGTTTAACTGCTCCATAGTTTTATAACAGAGTTTAATCTAATCCAGTTATTATTTTTATCATACTCTCCGTCAAAACTTGTTCAGTATAATAAAACCCTACGAGGCCTAAATGGGTAAGATTAATCCAATTCAGTTCTGTAAGATTGTTTCTATTAAGTCAACATTGATTTTGTTGCTTGTTGTTATGATCTTAATATCCTCGCCATTGTGAAGAACGACGATGGTAACGTTAAGGCGTTTAACGTCTAAGTTTTGCCAGCTAATATTAATTCCTTTTATAAGGACGTCACTAACGCCCACAACCCCATCCCTCTCCCACATCTTAAGACAGAAATTTCAAATATCATTGTGAACGTGTCTCCTAATTTTCTGCTTGGAAAGAACTAATTTTGTAGAAGCTTTTTTACAACTGTTTCTTTTCTGTGGAGGATGTACTGTTTTTCCCATACGGCGTTATTTAAATTTCTTTCCGACTATTGTCGTCCGGTATAAGACTTACATGTAAAGGGCCAGAGTTGAATGCTTTTCTGAAACTTTTTTGACGGCTAAAATATGTAAATGGGCTTATGAATTCAATTTATGTCCCATTCTAAATATGGTTCTAAATGCCATTTGAGGTCAGGTTTTCGAACTATTTTATATTCATACTGGCCAACATTATTTGCCTCTAGATTGCGCAGTTGTTCTAGTTTAGGAAACTTTTTGCTGTCGCTAACCTCTTTGCGTTATAATCACCATCTTTAGTGTACTCAAAACCATACAAAGCGCCTATCTCACCGTTCTGTTCAAAGTCCGCAACGTCTGCAAGGTCTTTTAATTCTAAAGTTATACACCTCACAGGCGCTAATGTAACTCCCGATTCTTCTGGCCCACGCGACATTTTTTTAGTACAGTTTATTATTTTATTTCCAAAACAATGTGCAGGTTATCACATTTTACGACTTTCCCCGTTTTGTCTTTGATCTTTATATTAAATGATCCGACCCCTCCCACAAACTAATCTTTTAAACTGTAAATTAGGGAATTGTATAATTTCATAATCGCAATATGCAGCTTTCCCTGACGGAAGAGCTCTTAAAACAGTTGAGGCCTTTCCCACATAAAAGTTTTCATCAGTGCTCAGCTCATCCAAATGAACATAGAGTAATGAATGTAATGCAAGATCGAGCGGGCTTTCCCCCTCATAAGTAGTTTTGGTTGGTGTAACTCTAAATATATAATTGTTAGCTGTAAAGCCTAACATTTTAGCTAGCTCTTTATCAAAATAGTAACCTCCTTCTTCTTCAGGCTTGAATGTTAACATTGTTTTTAGATTTGCATTGTTAAGTTTGAGAGTAATGTCAAAGTTACTCATTGCTTCTTTTAGTGAGCAAAACCCGTAAAAAACCATCAGCTATTGTTAACTGGCTAACTTGGGCCCCTGTTTTGTCAACTTTAGAACCTTATTATTCTTCCTGGTTTCACTTATTTTAAAACCCAAATACGACTTTGTAAAATATTTCATGAAGTGCAACCATTTTGGCTCCGCAATTGTGATCAATAGCATGTTCTAAAAACGAAGGACGGTCTTGGGTTATTGTTACAAACATTTTTTAAACGAAATAAAAATGAGTGCATTCAAATATACTGGTGCAAAATATTCTGTTGGGCCGCACTACATCTTAAAAATATAGCAACTGATACTCTTGACATTGCTGTGACCCAGACTGCCTCTTTTCATAAAAAGGTGATTTACTCCATTGAAGAGCTATTTTAAAACCCCCCTATTGAAAACGATCACATCAAGAAAGCGTGGTTTAGTCATCCGATGCAGTTTTATCAGAACCAGTTAAACTTGCTGTGTTTTGCGCATCAACTGGGTGGGGAGTGTCGTATGCTGATCATTTAAATCACCACGATCCTTTGGTGAGGTCAGTGTAACAGATTTCATTTCTATTACACCTTCAGACGTATTTTGACTGAATTGCAAGCGCCATTGCCAAATGACAAACCGTTTAATCCACTCAGCAACATAATAGACATGAAGGCTTTTGAAAGGGAAATCTGTAACGAATCAATATTAACATCAAGACAGGCTTTAGACAAAAGTTGGATCATAATCATGGCCTAGGCGACCTTTATTTTCGGGGCACACACAGAAAGTATAACTATGACTGGCATCCTCCTTTCAAATCTTTCTTTTTTGGCACAACTGTTGAGCCTGGGTCCCTACAGCAAGAGCATAAAACAGCATGGACAACATTTATCTTAGACACTTCTAAGGCCTAACTAGGGCGGGAATAGAACGAATAAACGACTCTATTCGTACTTACGTTTGGTGTTTGCTAGGGTCGCAAGCACAGGCAAGATCGAGCATAACTGATCCTTCTACTGGCTTTGACGCACAAAAACAATACTTAGCAAATTTAGAGGACGCCATTAATTCTACAGTTGATTTACCTTCAAGTATTGAAAGATACCAAAATGTTTTACAATACGCAAGATCGAAAGTAGACTTTGCTGTTGGCACTGTTTATACATGCTGCCTTCTGACCTCAGACTCCAGATGGGTACAATAATAAACTATAATAATGAAATTCTTATAGCAGGCAATGAACAGAAGGTTGGGAAAAACGACATAAATTCTGAGCCAGTAATATTACAAACAATAAAAGAACACCCAGATTAAGTCATCTAATTCCCGAAGTCCAAACCCCCAAAGTCATTGAAGACTCAGCAAAGCTCGCGGACTCTGTTCGCGATGACCATGAATATGAAAAGACAGCGCTTGTTCTTGGATTAACTGGCATAGGATTACTTGGTCTTTATCTTACTAAATAGTAACCCAACTATTACGAGAATTAATGTCCATAAGTGCTCGGCCATAAAGCCAACTACTTTGCTTGCAGTAGACAAAAGCCAGCTAACAATACTGCCTAATATACCAGGTAAAGCGTCTACGGCTTTACCGGCTAATTTTTTAATAAACTCGCAAGATGATCAAGTTGTTTTTTTACCCATGATTTATCAGGTGGAGGCGATGGGGGCGGAGGTACTGAACTTTGGCCACCGCCGCCTGTAATAGCCATCACCAGTGTACTTATTGCAAAACCTAAGGCTGTTATAACGCTTGCTAATGTGACTCCGTGCTCTCTAAACAGTGTTCTTATTCTTTCTGCTAGTGTCGTGTCTTCAATAAAATTTTTTCGATAGTTTCTCTTATTCTATTCACTTGAGTTCGTAATTGGTCTCGGTTAGTAGTCAGCGCTTCTAGTCTTGCCGATCTTTCTTGTTCAAGATTTTTTAGTCTTTTGTCTTATTCTTTCTTTAATATCAGGCCCTACGATGGAGTCGTCAGCCTCAACGAGTTTTTCTTTTTCTTTTTTATATGCTCATCTAGTTCACCTAGTTTTGCTAAATTGTTTGTTAATTCGCCTTTGATGCTTCTCAAAGCATGATCAAGGCTGCTATTTCTCGCAGGGGTAGCGTGAGTCGTGTATAGTCTTTAATGCTGTTTCTTCTGAAAAACTGGTTTCTGCTTCTATTGCATTTTATATTTCATCTGTCGATTGATTTAATTCTTCAAGTTCCATGTTTTGTATTTGGTTAGCTGTTGGAGTTCCTGCAGTGTGTTTTTGAAGTTTAGAAACTGCCTCCGCCCTTAATTTCGGTCTAACAAGACCAAGGCGATTTTGATCTTTCACACTGAGTCTTTTGTATAATTGTACTCTTGGCTAAAAACTTTGATGGGTCTGGTTAGTTGTAAGCCGAACAAGTTGCCCTTGGTCGTTTTTCACAGACAAATGACCATCTTCTAATTCAAAATCATTTGGGTCTATAAATCGGGAGGTTCTTGGCCTAAACTTTTGTAAAATGCTTCGACCGTACTTTCTGTTAATTCACGCCGCATTGAGAGCGTTGAGCGATGCTGTGTCAAGGGATCATTTCACTCATGTCGTCTCCACGATCAAAAACATCATAATCTTCTTCACCTTCAATGCCTGCCATGGTTTTAAATAATTAATTAATTTTTTATTTTGTTTATAAAAAAAGGGTCACAAGCACATGGCTCGATTCTTGACCCGCATAGAAGACTGAAAGAACCCTTTGGCGTGAAGGGAAATAAGCGGACTATTACTGTTCCAAATAATCCATCTACTATTGATGCAGATCAAATTCTTACTGTCAAATTTCCAGACCTAGGAGCAAATGACGTGATTGTGCCAGGCTCTGCGCGTCTTACTTTCAAAATAGCGCTCGCTTCAACAACAGACCCAAACAGGACAGTTGTACAGAATCTGGGACGGGCAATCGTTAAGAAAATTCTATAAAACTTGAGGGGCAAGAAATATTTTCTTTACACAATGCAGACATATTTTTAACCTATTCTGATCTATGGCTAACCGGGACTGAAAGGGCTGACTTTGCGTTTTAAGGAATAGAAAATGAAGAAGCACTAAAACATAGAATAGGTGCCGCAGATACTAAAGACGGCAAAAAGTATGTGGCTGTAAATTTTGCGTTTGGGAAAACGCTTTTCCATTCCCTTAGATTTGAGTTGTTAAAAGCGCATGCGCCATACTTTCAAGGAGCATTAAAAGACAGATTGTTATATGAACTAACTTTTAATGAATACAAACGGGTTATCAAATCATCAGACACCGAAGCAAAGTACAGCATTTCTGACATCTCGTTAGAGTTTGACGTTGTTAGCAACCCTAATTTAGCAAGGCTGATTGAACAACAATATCAGTCAAAATTAGCAATATATTACGAAAGAGTGATTCATCATACAACATATCCTAGAAGCAGGGCAGACACTATATGGAATTTTAGTTTTAGCGTCTCAGCAAGATCGCTTAAAGGTATTTTATTGCTGTGTGAAGATGAAGAACCATTCAAAAAAGGAAGTGAAAAGTTTTTTAATCCAAAAATAACGAAAGTACAATGTTCGATTGAGGGCAGTCCCTAACCAAATCTATGCTAGCGGGCTTAAACCTTATCAGCATTTTGATGAAATAAGAAAACTGGAGGTGGGAGGTGTAGAAATCCAACAGTTGACCTTGTGGCTAAAGATCTACACCTTCACAGTGTAAGACTTGATGATTATTTAACAACAAAATACGGTTTATGGATTGACCTAAGGTCAACGGAGGATAATCAGTTACATGGAAGCGGGAGAACTGTGAGAGACGTAATAAACATTCAAATTGATAAAGAAGAAGAAGCCGATAAACCGCTTAATGTACATTTGTTTTAATATATGATGCGCAGCTGAATATTGAAAATAACAGATTAAAAGATATACAATACTAAATTATTTTTATTTTATAAAAAGCATGTCTGTTAAACCCTTATCCAAATGTGCCTACAGCGCCGCCAAGAGAAGAGATAGCAGCAATTCTGCTGTTATAGAAACCCCTGAAGTAAAAACCTTCAGATTAACAAACATTACACAAATGCAACAAAAACTAGAGCAGGACCTTTCAAAATACAGCAAAACCAAACGAAGGTATTCTGCTGCCTTTAATGCTGTTACATATGTTAATACTGGAACATCGACTATAAGCGCTCTATCAGCAGGAACGAGTGTTGGTCTTTTAGCAACGGGCATAGGCGCACCCGCAGCTTTACCCCTAGGTTTGTCTTTAGCTCTCGGCCTGTGTTCATTAGCTGTAAGTGCGGCTGGCAAAAATTAAAAACTAAACTCCAAAAGCACACAGCTATGGTTCAACTAATAACAGCTTTAAAATTAGCTCGTTCAAAACTGACATAAATAAAGCGCTAGTTGACTCCAACATCACGGATGAAGAATTTAATCGTTTACAGGCCGATTTTGATGACTACAAAAGACAAAAGTTTGATCTTCAAAGAAAGGGGGACAACTTTTTCTCAACAGCCAGACCCCGAGCAGATAAAAAAGGAATGCTTAAAAAAAGTAAACGAGACATTAAACTCTGTTCTAAACAGCTCACATTAACAACACCAAAGGTGTTTATACTTAGTTTATGAGTCCAAGCACAAAAGGGCCCTCGATATTGATTCTGATTAAGTATTTTTTTAAAATTTAAATAATATGTTGGCTTAGAAAAGAAAGACAGCATGGCTAAGATATATGAAGGGCCAGATGAATTGTTTGAAGGAATGCTCGAGAAAAAGCGTTTGTCAAAAGCACTGAATGATATTGATTTAGAAGTCATTGACCCAACAAACGTACAGGCAAGTGTTGTACATGCAATTTCTCAAGTTCCAAGTAAACTAACAATAGACCCACCAGTTAAAGTAATGTTAGCTGTTTTAATCGACTATATAACAATAAATGAAGAAAATCTAGAAGTCTGGGTCTCAACTAAACAGCAGACTATTCTTTCTCATAATGACTTAACACCCGGTTGGGCAGACGAACTGCTTACACAGTTTGACGCTGCCGCTGAAGAAGCTAAAATGAGAGGCTCTGGTTGGTCAGAGGGCGCAGTCTTAGAGATTAGATTAAAACGGGCTAAGTATGCGCCGATTGTAGGCAAGGCTTACATTCCGCTACCCCGAGAGTTGGTTTTAAAGAGAGCAGTTTTAAACATAAAAAATTCAGACAACAAATGTTTCATGTGGTGTGTTCTTGCAAGGCTGCATCATGTCCGCGAACACGCAGAGAGAGTGACTAACTATGAACCTTACAGCAATGATCTCAACTTTAGTGGAATATCCTTTCCCGTTAGTGTAGACCAAATTAATCAGTTTGAAGAACAAAACAAACCAATAACTGTAATGTCTACACATGGGATGAAGAAACAAATCTACTGCCTATTAAAGTGTCCAAGAACAGCCCAACAATAGGTGATCCAGGCAAAAATCATGTTGACTTACTGCTGATGCTTTCACCAGCAGGCTACCACATTACACATTGATACGAACAATGACAGATTATTGGCGCATACTTCAAAAAACACTAACAAACGATTCGCAGAAAATGTTTAACAAGAATGCATCCGTTAAAGCAGCGAGCGAACATAAAAAACATTGTAAAAGTTCTGTAGACTGTAATACAGAACTAATTACGCCCCCACCCGGATCTAAAGTTAGTTTTAAGAACTGGAAACGGCTGCAACATTCTCCATATGTTGTTTACGCAGACTTTGAGTCGCTTTTTGTTCCTTATGAAGGGCCGGCGCCACAAAAACTTCGAAAAACAGTCTTAATGAGTAATCATCAAATTTGTTCATTTGCTTTCATTGTTAGGTCAGACGGTGTCCATTCAGAACCAAAATTGTATAGAGGGCCTAATGCTGCAGAAACATTCTTAGAATGCATGCAGCAAGTCGTAACGCCTGTTCTAATAAACTGAATCTCTGACATTATTATGACTCCTGAAGACCAACAACAGTATGACTCAGCCACACATTGTTGGATTTGTGGTTTAGGCCTCTCATCAGACGCAGCGAATCCAACAGTAAGAGACCATGATCACATAGCGGAAAGTTCAGAGGAGCAGCGCACAGTAAATGCAATCTTCAACTAAAGTTTGATCCTAAGACATGGAAGCTGCCCATCATCTTTCATAACTTGCGAGGTTACGACTCTCATCTTATAATGAAAGCAGTGGACGATGCCTTCAGGGTGTCAGCATTGCACAGTCATCAGAAAAGTACATGTGCTTTTATCTAAATAACATGTCTTTTTATGACTCTAATGCAACACATGATGGGATCATTAGAGTCACTAGCTATGTCCTTAAAGTCCTGCCCAATAACGGAAGAATATTTTGACCCAACTCTCGTTAGAAAGGGCGTTTATCCTTATGAGTACATGAACAGTTGGGAAAGGTTTGACGAAGATACACTTCCTCCCAAAGGCGCGTTCTTTTCTAGTCTCAGAGGAAAGGACATCAGTGATTCAGATTACCAGCATGCTCAAGATGCGTGGCAAAAGTTAGAGTGTAAAACGATGGGAGACTATCATGACTCCTACTTGATGGCTGATACATGTTGTTGGCGGACGTCTTTGAAAATTATAGAAAGACCTGCATGAAACATTATAGCCTGGATCCTGCGCATTATATTTCTGCGCCCGGGATGAGCTGGGATGCTTTTTTAAAGTATACTGGAGTACAGATTGATTTATTGTCAGATTTACCAATGATTCAGATGATTGAAAACGGATTGCGTGGAGGAATTAGTATGGCGTCGCATCATTACTGTAAAGCAAACAACAAATACTTGGACGACTATGATCCAAGTAAAAGGTCTAACTATCTCATGTATTTAGATGCAAACAATCTGTATGGATGGGCAATGGCGCAATCACTTCCATTACGGAACTTTAAAATGTACACAGGCGGCGATTCGAATAATATTCAAAAGGCATTAAAGGGGTTGGGCAGTTTAACGCCTGATCAACAGCGTGGTTTCATTCTAGAAGTTGACTTAGAATATCCTCAGGAACTCCATGACCTGCATAATGACTATCCATTAGCAGCAGAAAGTCTAAAGATGGATCCAAGAGAACCGCCTAAACTTGTGCCTAATCTTCGAGGCAAAAAAAATTATGTCTGTCATTACAGACTTCTGCAATTTTATTTAAGACATGGGTTGAAGTTGACAGCAGTTCATCGCATAATTGCTTTTGATCAAGAACAGTTCATGAAACCATACATCATGAAGAACACTGATCTCAGAACCAAATCCACAGATGCTTCAGAAAAAGACTTTTTCAAGCTGATGAACAACAGCTGTTTTGGAAAGACTATGGAGAATCCGCACAAGCGTAAAGATGTCAGATTGGTCACCAAAGAGAAACGAAGCAATTAAGCTAACTTCAAAACCTAATTATCAGGACTTTAGAAGATTTCATGATCAGCTTTTTGGCATAATGATGAAAAAAAAGAAAGTCAAATTAGACAAACCTGTATTTATTGGGTTTACTGTTTTAGAATTATCAAAGCTTTTGATGTTAGAGTTTCTTTATGACTACTTTAAGCCCTCGTATCCTGAGTCCAGAGTACTTTACACAGATACAGACAGTTTTGTTATAGATATTCCTACTGAAGACATCTATAAAGACATGGAAATGGAAGTAGCTAAAGGACATGTGGGATGGTATGATACATCTGATTACCCTAAAGATTCGCCTTTGCATTCAATTACTAACAAGAAGGTTTTAGGAAAGATGAAGGATGAATTATCTGGAAAGGTGATCAAGGAGTATGTGGGGCTAAGGTCAAAAATGTACAGTATTTCGAGCCAGGAGAAAATCATTAGAAAGCAAAAGGAATATCCCGCAGCGTTGTGCAGTCAAACATATCACATGACAACTACAAAGAAGCATTGTTTGGCAATAAGACTTTCATCATGACAACGTAAAACTGCGATCTAATCTACATGAGATCAACACAACAGTTGTAACAAAGAAGTCATTAGATAGAACAAACACAAAACGGGTGTTTGTTAATCCGGAGTTTTCATATGCAATCGGGCACTGGAGGACCGCATAAACAGGGGGTTTTATATTTTTCATCAACTTTTATTATAAGATCAATCATAGCTTCATCCAATTCATTTAAATCTTTTCTCATGTTTGCTTGACGAGTTCGAATTTTTTTATTATTTCAAGATATTCTTTTCCCAATTTGGGGGTTTGAGTTGTAGGCGATCTGGATGATTTAGCATGCATTGATTAATCCTCGAAAATGTTTCCTTAATAGCATTACACGCCTGAAATGATTCCCGTATCATTTTCAAGGTCTCTTCCTTTACCATTCTTGTTTCGTTCTGCGCTTCCTTCTGGCCTTCCATTTTAAACCAAAATATGTTTACGTAAATTAATTAAAGCGGAACTGTCTGGCGGAATTATCTGCAGTTCTTCTTTCACAAAAGATCTTGAGGAGCTGGTTGTTTTGTTGTGTCAGTTTCTCGTAAATAATACACGGGCGGATTCATTTTTACAATTCTTTTTATTTCATATGGTCAACACTCCAAACTGGATCGGTTGCCCTGATGCGAGTGTCCCCTTCTGCTTCTCCCGGTAAATAAAGGTACCTTACTTTCAAACCAAACGGTAATAGTTTGCTGGGTGTACTAGTCTTCAGCAACATTTATTGTTTTTCTTTTGATTGCTTGTACTGGTTTTAGCCCTTTAAATTCTTCATTCATTGCGCGCAAAACTGAGGGCAGTCTTCTAACCCATTCTGTGTTGCGAGAGTTGTCAATAAGCTCTCTGTGATACTGGTAGAGAAAAGTCTTTCAGCTAACTGTTAAAGTTTTCAACTAAAGCCTGTGATCTGTGAACTCCCGGAATGCCTCTTCTAATAGTAACTCTGTGTTTTAACAATAATTGATTCACTTGCCCTTTAAATTCTTTCCCATCATCGACTTGAATCATGCGAGGATAAGTTAAAGGGCCTCGTTGGTATATCAGTTGTATGGCAACAGCAACAGCAGAAGCACTCTTTTGTGTTAATGGTTCTGCATCTTTGTACCTTGAAGCTATGTCAATGACTGTGAGTGCGTACTTAAATCTTTTTCGTCTAATCCTATCAGAGGGTAAATATAGAAGATCCATTTGATGGGTGTCGTTTGGAGTTGTATTGACAAAGTGTGGTCTCTGTATTCGTCTAGGTGCAGGTAAATAAATTTGCCAAATCGCTTGTTTAGATAACCATTCCTTTGCTGTTTGTTCGCTGACCCCCGCTGCTTGGCTTAGCTTTTTAATTGCCGTGATTCCCTTCCAATATCCTTTTGGCGAGTAATAGATTTTGTTCATTTTTTATTCAGCCAATATTATGTGCAACAAAATACCACAACAGTCATACCAAAGGCAAGTAACCATTCTTGCATCTTTGTTTTTCTGATGTTGAATAAAAGTCACTGAATTTTGGTGGGGCATGTCTCGATTGGTTTGCCTGTTACTAATTAATATTGTTTATTGCTTGAACAACATTTTTAAAATGTGTAAGCTGCAGCCCCAGTTATTTTTCATGAGTCATTATAAAATCTAACTGCTTCAAGTCCTCTGCTTTTCATAGGCGTTCTTGTGCTCATGCTAGTTCTCCATGCTTTGTTATGTCTTTTCCTCTCATCGCGCCGACATCCCCATTTACTAAATGCGAAATTACTTCCGCTAAAAGCAAGCGCATCACCACAGCGCCGCCTATCATTATTGCGATGAAGCCATTTTTTATAAATGTATTTGTGCTGATGCTTATTAGTCCCATGCAATTGATAAACTGTTCTCCTTCCCTCCTCACACTTCATCTCCTTCACCCCTGCTCAAACATGCTTTCCTCTTTCACACTCTTCCCGCATACATCAACACATACACAAAGATGTTATATTCGCTTAGGTCCACTTCCACGAGGATGAAAATATAATTTGTCAGTTCTCATGTAACCATCATTATACCAGTGGTAACATTATATACCGGGGTATCTTACAGGTACATATAATAGTGACCTGTAAACAATGCACTATTTTCTGTTTATGCTTGTAATTTCTTGACTTATGTCCCCATTCTTTCAAGGTTTTTCTCCTGATCACTTGTTAATGAGGAGTTCAACGCATAAATTCACCCTTAGCTTCAATGACCATACCTTTTGTCGTCAGTTAATTGCTTCAACGATTAAACTACCCATAGCTTCAAAAGGACAATACTTTTGTTGCCAGGTAAACTGAATTCAACATTTACATCACAAAAGATTCCAAAAGACAATACCAATTTGTTTGCCCTAACGGCTAATTACTCCAGTATTTCTTTCCATTTCGACCAGCGCTTTCGCCGCTTTCTTCCAACACTGCTGAAGGGTTAAAAACAAACAATTCCCTCTGGATCTGAAACTTTGAGTTTTGACTGAAGGGGAAAGCCCATCGCCTTTGAGTGAAGGGGTGGCGGTGGAATTTTTTCGACAGTCAAAAGTGCGTCTTCACTGCTAGCATGTTACTTCGAAAAGGAAAAGGACCGCTTTTGCGCATGCTCAACCTCATTAAGAATTTTGTCTTACCGAAAATACCAAATGATTTTACCGCATTCTGGCTGCTTTAAGAATTTGTCTAACCGACAATAACGGAATAATCCGCACTCCGCGCCACAAATTCCCTTACGTCCCATAAACATTTGTGGCTGATGCTGTCCTTATTAGGTTCCCATGGCAATTGAAAACTGTCTCCTTCCTCCTCACCACTCATCTTCCTTCACCCCTGCTCAACATGCTTCTCTTTCACACTCTTCCCGCATACATCCAACACATGACACAAAGATTCATATTGCGCTTAGTCCACTCCACTAGATTAAAATAAATTTGTCAATTCTCTCATGGTACCCGCAATTAAAACCATGTACATTATACCAGTGTATCTGGACAGTACATATAATATGACATGTAAAACATCACATTTCTTTTTATCTTGTATTTTCTTGACTGTATGTCCCATTCTTTCAAGTTTTTTCTCTGATCACTTTGTAATGAAAGTTTCAACGCATAATTCACCCTTAGCTTCAATAGCGAGAGACCCATACCTATTGTTTGCCAGGAAACGGGCTTCAACGATTAAACAACACCCATAGCTCAAAAGACTATACTTTTTTGTTTGCCAGGTAACTGAATTCAACATTTACATCACAAAAGAATCAAAAGACAGATACCATTTGTTGCCCGGTAACGCCTAATACTCCAGTAATTCCTTTCCCATTTCTACTGACCAGCGCTTTGCGGGCCGATTTCTTTTCCAACACTGCTTGAAGGGTAAAAACATCAATTCCCCCTATCTGAACTTTGATTTTTGAAGGGGAAAGCGCCATAGACCCTCTTGCTTCCTTTAGCATGAAGTGTTGACCCCCCAACCTAACCAAGGTAGTGACCAAGTCGCATTGACCGCTAAATTAGGATTACACATCATAAATATTAAATAATAATAAGAACCATTCAATAGCACCCACCCTAACCATGTAGCTGGTGAGCGCTTTACAAGTTTTAACAATCAACACTACATTATAACAGAAGCACACACACCACCAAATCTGCGTTCCCAGGTCCCATCAACATACGTTACGCCTACACGCACTTGCCTCGCACCACATGCGCCGCGCCCACAGCATCCACCGCGTACACACTCCCTGAACAAATGTTGCGCTACAAAAACATCCTTATAATCATGAACAGCTCCTTGTACATGAGCACTTGTACCCATACATAATGTCTTGTGGGGTGCAGTTAACAGCTCCTTTGTACAACGGGCAACTTGTACACATACATAATGTCTTGTGGGGTTGCCCGTCCTTCTTGTTGCTTTTTGCTGTGGGGCGGCCATTGTCAGCCAGCATTGTCTGTTAGCCTCCACACAGATCCGGAGCCCCCAGGAACTTGTAGGGCGTCTTGGACTGGTCCCACGATGCTGGTCTCCATCTGGCTGGTGTCCAGCCGCCTGTTGAGACCAGTGTGCCATGAAGGCCGTTGTGGGTGTGGTGGCCACCTGTTTTGCCCTTGTCGGCCGTCGTCCGATGTGTTGCCCCTGGTTTGCAGGTGGCACCATGAGCCTTGCGGGAGTGGTGTCGCCCTTTGTGCTGGCAGTGAAGGTGGGCCATCAAAGGTAGGCTGTGGGGGATGCTCACTGTTTGGTGCCACGACTGCTGGACCTCCTGGCGCGTGTGTCTCTGGATCTGCCGCTATTGCCTCACTCGCCCTTCAATGTTGCCGTCGGCGAGCTCTGTGTCTTGTCTTTGTCACCTTCGAACAACAATTCTCCGACCCGAAAAAAGGCTTACCCTGTGTGACTGATGCCTGTTTAACAAGATTCAAACGATATGGAAGTGTGGGGAAACATCATCGTCGTGGCTAAAATAACCTGCAAAACCACCCACGGATATCGCTGCCTTCGACAAATTTATGAGGAACATGCGGCACATAGTAACGGCTACCGCAGCAAGCGACCCGGCAGATGAACCGCCTTCTGGAAAACACCACATTATATATAAACCTGCCAACACACGCTGATGTAGTCACCTTGTGAAAAATTGTTGAGAACATGCCAAACATAATCCCCGTTAATTGACAGTCACGGGGATGAAGGAGTCACGGCTAAGCTACCGCATCCCTGAGAAACCTCAAGACCACAGCGATGTAGGTTATTTGTAGAAAAAAACATGGGTCACAGCTACTGATGCCGCGCATTGCTGAAACAAGCACGATCACCCTGAATAGGTGCATTGTGTAGCAACATGGTTCATCGGCTAATATACCGCATTGCTGGGAAACATCAAGATCACCAGCTGATTACTGCATTGTGTAAGACATGGGTCCACGCTGATGTCACCGCCTTGCTAACAACATGCAAAGTTATAATAAAAACATGCCAACACACAGCTGAAGTCGCCACCTTGCAGAAAACTTGTTGAGAACCTGGCAAAACAAGTTTGCGGTTAATTGAACAGTCTCAGGTGAAAAAGAGTCACAGCTAATTTACCCCCCATTGCCGAGATCATCACCGTCACACTGATATAGCTGACATTGTGTAAGAAATAGCTGCATTGAGTTAGAGATATGGGTCACGATGAAGTAGCCGCCTTGCTGAAAAAACCCAGGCAAAACGATAATAATCTAACCATGGCCACAATGCTGATGTAGCCAATTGCAAGACACATGTAAATCACCACAGGTGTAGCTGCCTTGCGGAGAAACATGCAAACACCCGAACATGGTTTTGATAAACAGAGTATGTTCGGTTTACACAAGACAGGGTGTCATACAAAATAGCATACCTATCAAATTGCTAATCGTATCAAATTTCCTTTAACCAAAATAGTTCAAGACCAAAAGCTTCAATGGAGGCAAAGATACATCGGAGAAGAATATTAGAAAAATCATGAAGTACTTCAATATACCGAGAAGAAAGCACCCCAGGTCTTTTACTAGAGTTGATTTGAAAAGGCATTTGATAGCAAACTCTTGACCTTCATGAAATAAAGCCTTGAATTTTTTCAATATTCGGCCCCAATATACAAGTGATGTCTCCTATTACAAGGAACAATACGTCCTGTGTTTCTTTAATGACAATAATCAAATGTTCCAGTGAGACTGGAGTGCGGCAGGGGGATCCTTGCCTCTCCCCTTAACCTATTACCTGATCGCGCAGAGTCGCTGTACGCTATCTTAATAGACAAAATATTATATAAAAGGTGACATGTGGAGGGGTCCAAGAGGCCCTCCTTCGCAAATTCGCAGATGATTACCAATATATGTCCTGGCTGGTACAGAAAATCCGTTACATGAAACCATAATGTATTGAGTGAAGCCTGCAGAATTTTTGCTGAGTGCATACATTACAACAAACAAATACTAAGAGACAGGCTGTAAGTCTTCATTAAAGAATGGTTGAGAAAATATGTTTATTTATTCACCAATTGTCTATTTAAATGATAATAAATTCCTTACCTTTAGAGAATTTAAGAACTTTATATCCAAAAACCAGGCGAACTAACTTTCCTTCTCTATAATGGCATTTATCAATCCATCTTGAATACCAGCAAAATGTAGAATTGAGAATGATCCTAGTGTAAGTGTAGAAGATAAAAAACTTGGAAAGTAATCAAAGGAGGACAAGAGTGTCCAGGCAATGCTTACAAGATCAGAGTCATCCTACTGCGCCTTAAAATGGACGAAATCTATAACAATCCTAATGGTTTTGAAATTTCAAACAGAGTCAATAATGTCATGATTTAAACTAAGATGGTACCACGTGAAATACTACATCGCCTTTTTAAATACAAGGAAATATCTGTATGACTGTAAAATTGTAGAGGACCCTGTATTAACCTCTGTCCCAACTGAAATCCAAACGATACAACCCTTATTATGGGGCTGTAGTGTTACGAATAAACCCCTAAAACCCCATTTGCCACGCAGTACTGTCCAGCATTGTGTCGTCCTGACATTTCAGAAACATTGATGTATTTGCTGTAAAGGAGTCAAAAACAACTTCGGCCTTAATATATCCTAACGCTGCAAAATTTTACCTTAAAGTTTACATAAAAATGCAGTGCCCATATACAGGCTTTTCTTGGTGTATTAAACAGAGATATACAGATCTGAGGTACATCACTTTTTTGGAAACACCTTCCTCTCTTGAGTGAACATGTGGGCATCATAGCAAACATTATTTCCCTAAACTTTTCTTCTGTAATTGGAGAGTAAACGCCTCTGTGGATACCTATGCTGGGCGATTGTTGCTTGTACTGTTGTCATTATCCCAAAAGAAAAGATGATTAACTGAAGAACAAAACTTCCCAATGCATTTATAATTAAGCACCATCCATATAAACAATATATTAAGATGTAAAGTTCATTTGAAATATCTTACTATGTGCCCACCAATTTACAACTGAAATAATACACATTTGTTGTATGTGTGTGCATGTGTGTGGGAGTTTTTTTTTTTTTTTTTTTTTTTTTAAATCAATACACAGTACAGTAGAGGACGTACGCATGTCCCATTGTGCAGCGCAATACACAGTACAGGTAGGGAACAACAGCATTGCCCATTGTGCAGCAGCAACACACCAACAGGAAGAGACTAACGGCGTGCCCATTGCGCAGCGGACAAAACACAGTACAGTAGAGGACTACGGGCATGTGCCCATGGCAGCGGCATACCCATACGGTAGGGACTACATCAATGTGCCCATTGTTCAGCCAGCAACACAGTACAGATAGAACTACGCAATGTCCCATTGTGCAGCGGCAATACACAGTACAGGTAAGGATACGCATGTTGCCCATTTGCGGCGGCAATACAACAGTACAGGTAGGGACTACAGCATGTGCCCATGTGCAGCGGCAAAATCACCAGTAACAGGTAGGGACTACAGCATTGCCCATTGTGGCAGCAGGCAACAGTTCAGGTAGACTACAAAGCATGTGTCCATATGACGAGCGGGCAACAACAGTACAGGTAGGGGACGACAGCAGTGCCCCATTTGCAGCAGCAACCACAGTACAGAATCGGACTACGCATTTGCCCATTGTTGCAGGCAGGCAACAAGTAAACAGTAGGGGACTCAGCATGTGCCCATGTGCACAGGGCAACACACAGTAGGTAAAGACTACGCATGTGCCCATTGTGCGGCCAGGCAACACACAGTACAGGTAGAGACTACGGCATGTGCCCATTGTGCAGCAGGCACAGTACAGGTAGGGACTACAGCATGTGCCCATTGAGCAGGCAGTCAACAACACAGTAACAGGAAAAGGACTAGCATGTGCCCCATTGTGCTGCAGCAACACACAGTACAGGTAGGGACTACAGAGTGTGCCCATTGTGCGGCAGGCAACACACAGTACAGGTAGGGACTACAGCATGTGCCCATTGTGCGCAGGCAACACACAGTACAGGTATAAACATGCTGCAGAAAGTCGAAGACACTGTGTCAAGGTCACGGTTAACTACCTCTTAGCTTGCAAAGACATGTCCACGATAATATGGCAATTCATGCCACCTTGCTGAAAGACGTGCGCGTGATGAACAAAACAAAGGACATGAAATAGCTACTTTCTTGAATCTGTAGTCCTAGGACATCCGGTCAACCGATGAAGTCACGTAATAACATGCAACCGAAACCCAATTCATATTCTGCTGGCCGTGACAGTTTCTAAGTGCAAACCGAAAACGCACTGGCGTGGTGAACAGATGACGCATCCATCCTTCTTTCGCACCCCCCCCCCCCTTTTTTTTTTTTTTTTTTTTTTTTTCCCCAAGGCCAACCATATATCCATAGCTAAGTATCGTGTTGTTGTCCCAACCTGAAATCGTTGCCTCCTATCTGAAGGAAGAGATGATTGTCGTTGTTTAAGCTGTCCATTAAGCCTTGCGAGAGTTTCGTTATCGCGCAGAAGGCCGTGTACTGTCAGTCCCGGCTCTGCCGACTATCTCCCGGAGCAAGAGTCTTTGCAACTTAATTTTTGCATTCACGCACAATCATCTGCATCGCAAATATGCTGAGCAAAACGTTTGATGATAGGAATGACCATTCACACAAGGCATGAGCATGATAGAGGTAAGAGACACCGTGTAGCTTCATGGATAGGATCTTACCTCGCAAATTTTCGGACACAGAGAGTTGCGTCATCACTGCTACATGTTACTTCGAAAAGAGCGCTTTTTTTGCGCATGCCCAACCTCATTAAGAATTTTGTCTTACCGGAAAAATACGGAATGATTTTTTACGCATGTCTGCTGCTTTAAGAATTTTTCTTACCGGAAAATATCGAATAATCGCAAACCTCCGGCCACAAATACCCTTATGTCCCATAAGAACTTTTTTTATTTCTTCATATATATATTGTCTGGAATTAGTCCTGCTAACTAGAAAATCTTTCTAGCAAAACGAAGCTGTCAATGATAGCAATTAGCTTTGCGAATCCTCCTTTCTAGTTTGCCAAGATCCTGCTGGTTTAAATTCTTAACAGCTTTTTAACCAAGTCATTGAGTATCCTACACTTAGTCCTCCATAACAGCAGAAATGTTATACAAGTTGGTAACAGTTTTTTTTTCGGAGCTCAATTTTTATAAAATAAAATATTTAAATTTTAATAAAAAACATGAACACGAAGATCTCCTACAGCCTACAAGCAGCCTAAACCTTCCTGAACTTATGAATGACCAAGTTATGCTCAAGCTATTATGCCCACAAAAAATGAGAGGCTGTATTCTTTTGGCAGCATGTGGGAAAACAAAACAGTTCCTCGGAACAGAATTCAGCATAGAACAGATTCAACAAATGTCGCCACAAGACATTATAAAGTATCATAACAGGTATGAAGCGCAGCTAGGGTCTAGAATGGTGAAAAGTGTGGGGCAAACGGTTCTTAGTTTGTACACTAAACTAGTCAGTAGATTTGCTCCCATTGATTCTGAACAAGATCTTACGTATGATTTAACGCAAGATCCAGTTTTAACAAAGTCATTAGAGTCTCTAGGATGTGATCTATACTACAGATTTGGAACATTGTTATCGCCATTAATCATGGGATTAATAACTTTTAATCATATAGATTTTGTTTCCCTTCAAAATGAACGAGCTGGAAAATCATCAGAACCAGGAAACATTGAATCAGGGGGAGAAAGTAACCAAGCCAGAAAATCAGCAGAAAACACTGAACCAGGTGGGGGCCAGTGAAGTGTCCTCATCCTGGGCGTGTTAAAGCAGGAAAAAAATTAGCAGAGTGGAACAGACAAAAAAAATTAATGTTACAGAATATAACTCATCATGAAAACATAACACCGCCAACGTCAGAACAAGTTGATTCAATGCCAGCTATAAAAACTCCATGTGATACAAGGGCCCCAAAGTCTTCATGGAATATTGAACTTAAAACTGTTGCCATTTTTTGGCGCCATTGCTGCTGTTGGGGGCAGTTATTACGGTTATAAAATATATACACAATGGCAGCAGAAACAAAAGCAATCAAAAAAATCTGAACCACTAAATACAGAAGGCAACAGCACGCCAAAACCGCCAATAACAAAGCATCATTTTGATCCATTTATAATGCAATAATATTTTAAATTTTTTTAATAAAAAATAGATCATGGCGTATTATAAAATGATAAAGTCAATAAATAAAACATGGAGTCTATAAAAGACATTTCCATAGACCAGAATTGTAATCAATGTGGTTGCTTAGGATGTAAGAACTTCCTTAAGATCTATGCAGAGAACGCTGGGCAAACATCCTCAACGATGACGCGTTTTTTTGAGGCGTGTGTGTACTATATTAGGCATCTGCTATTTAAGATAAAAACATAAATTGTATTTTTTTGATAATTATAAGAACTTGGTTGTACTTAAAGGATGACTTAGTTATGATCTTGAGGTGACTTAATCAAGAACTTAATTAAAAACTTAATCAAGAACTTATTAAGAACTTGAAGTAACTTAATTAAAAACTTGGGGTGACTTAATTAAAAACTTAAGAACTTGGGGCGACTTGGGGTAGGAGTGTGTGTGGTGTACACAGGGGTGGGGTGGGAGGACGTGCGTGCGTGGGTGGGGGTGGGGGGACGTGCGTGCGTGGGGTGGGGGTGGGGGGACGTGCGTGCGTGTGTGTGCGCGCACCTTTAATTATTTATAAGAAACGAATGTTCAGAATATAATATAGTTATTATCAGTAAACAACAAAACAACAATAACAGCACACACGCACAAACATTTAAAAAATAGGGAAGTGCTTGCATAGGGAAATGGGAAAAGGGTTTTATGGTTGGCGCTTAAGCGCCGTAAATTCAAGACGGCTGCCGGTCTCTCTGTCAACTGAAGATTATTCAAAGCAGCCACCAAGTGCATTTATCAAAAGCTTGATTTAATAAACAAGACAGTTGAATAAAGTACATTCTGTGGCCGCCCAAAGGCAGCCAAAAAAGTTGAAGCAGGACGTTGAAGCGAAGCAGTGAAGCCAGTAATCACAGCAATATATACAAAGTCATGAAGTGCTTGGTGGAAATTCAAGGCAGTCAACTCTAAACAACCCCGACCGCTCCTGCATGAGCGGTATCTAAAAATAGATCTTACGTCAGTGGTAGGCCTGCAGTGGTCTTACAGTCGCGCGCACTGTTGCTAAAGCAGCCAACTCTAAACAACCCCGACCGCTCCTGCATGAGCGGTATCTAAAAATAGATCTTACGTCAGTGGTAGGCCTGCAGTGGCCTTACAGTCGCGCGCACTGTTGCTAAAGCAGCCAACTCTAAACAAACCCGACCGCTCCTGCATGAGCGGTATCTAAAAATAGATCTTACGTCAGTGGTAGGACGCTTGCAACTTGCTTTAGCAGAGTTACAGCAATTATGGCGGCTCTAATCGCCAGTAGTAGTACATCCGTCATTGTATATTTGGGGCATTTATATGAAGATAGTGCCGGCCACACACTACTCCCTCTCCATACTAGTAGATGTACTAAGGTCTGCCTAACCCTATCTAGTTTGTTTGCCAGAACATTAAAAAATCGCCATTCAGTTGCATAGGGCACCCTTGAAGGCAGATGAACTGGTTAGAATTAAAAAAGTAGAAAAGTAGCCTATACACATCTTAATACACAGATCAGCCTGCCACATGAACACTGAATCTGTAGTTAACAATCAATCAAGTCTGATACAAACTAAGAACATTTTTACTTGGGAGGAACAGCAAAAATGTTTCAAATATAAGTTTTTTAGCATACGAATCAGCCGTGTTTACCTCCGCCTTAAGAAATGAACGCCATGTTTTTTAAACATGGCTTTAGCTGTCTCAAGCCAGCTCCCAACAATCAACGCGTGGTTTGTTTTGCTTCGGCCACTTTCAACAATGCAGCGCCATTTATTAGATAAGGAACCATCTCATCAATAGTCAAACACGTATTAAAACTAGCTACATCTTGTTTCATTTCCTTGAACCAACAAACCTTTAAGATAGTCGTTCATTTCCAAAGCAGTTAGTTCACTTTTTTCGTTTTCTAAAAAACAATCTCTCCGGTTTCACAACATGCTTCGCCTAATTCTTTCAACAAATACTCTAACATGCAGTTAAAGTAAAACTTATGGCCTCGAATAACAAACCTGTCTTCAGTAACGTTTTAGCCATTTTAAAATAACACAAGTAAAACACAGTGGTCACAACAGAGCGCAGTCAAAACACACAGCCTTCTTGTGCGGTGGCTCAAACAACAATGGCGACCCCAGTCGTGTCGCGTGACAGCCTCGATACGGCGTGTCGACGTGGCAATCTCGAATTTTCCAAATGTGGTGCAACCCAGCCCCAGTGTGCTTCGTTTACACAGCGCAGGCTAGGCACTCTGGTTGCAAACTGCCGCGAGCCGTAAATTAAGTGATCAGGTTTTAGCCCGTGTCTGCCTGTCTGTGCAAAGTTTGTAGGCAGAAATTAGTCAAAAGAAGTGTGCGGATTTTATGACATTTAATTGAGAGAGAGAGAAAGAGAAAGAGTGTGTGTGTGTGTGTGTGGTGTGTGTGTGTGTGTGTGTATGTGTGTGTGTGTGTGTGTGTGTGTGCCGCCTCTCTGTCTGTCTGTCTCTCTTCTCTGTCTGTCTGACTGTCTGTCTGTTCTGAGGGCAACTTAACCTTAACGGGCTTTGTCAGGGTTTCTCTCTCTCTCCCCACGCTGTAATTAACATACCGCGAAGTAATCAGATAGCCCGGTGCACCCACCGTGTATATGGGGGCGTTCAGCCACAACTGCTTTTCCCCTGCGTTACTCTATGGGGCGTGTTCAGTCCCGGCTACTTTCCCTACGTTACTCTATGAAAACTTTAGTAAATTAGTATTGAAAACGGATAACCCTACACAGTATGTCTGTCTGTAGATAATCGTTATTTTTTGGTTATTGAAGTCCTTACTTGTCAGAACGTATAAATGCCAATCCTGGGTTACTTTCGCCCAAAAACTTGGTGGAGGAGCAAGTGGGGTAGAACAGACATTTCCCTGTTCTCTTAGTGCAATCAATTGGATTACCAGAAAATATTCTGATAAACCGTACTCTGTATAAATTCTTTTGGGGAAAGGAAGTACTCAAATAAAAGAGCATTCGAAAAGGTCAAGAGAAAAGTGATGGAAAACAGCTATGAGCACGGTGGTCTTAAAATGACCATATGTCACTACAAACGTGTTTTTATCTTCAGTGGATAGGTAAAACTATACATGTCGGGATGATGATAGCTGGAGTCTTATTCCCAAAGTGGTATTACCACCAGATAGCAAGCGGCAACCTAATATATGAAATAAACTGTAAGCCGATGGAAATGCAGAGAGCTCTTGGTAAAATCAAAAGCGAATTCTGGAAAAAGTTCTTTGCACTTACTTGGAGAACAAAACGCTAAAAACAATGGAAAGAGTAAATATAAACAACTTCAAAAACTCAACTAATATGGAATAACAGGTTAATACAATATAAGAATCATTCTGTCTTTTTTCATGTGTGGAAAAATAGTGGAATAGAGAGAATAAAAGACTTAATGAACCTGAACGAATCTAGACTTAAACATAGAATTACAACAAAAAATAGACCAAAGTCCTGCCCTCACTATTTTCGAACTAAACGCGGTAATTAACGCTCTCCCAAAGCAATGGAAGAATGGATTAGTCAACGAAACGGAACGATTAATTCGGAATACACAGATCAAATCGAATAATTTTTGTACCAAACCAAAGAACATTCTACAATTTTTACGTAATAAAATGAAAGGAAGGGCAGATATAAAGCCCTGTGCTATTGGTTTTTTGGGAAAGAAAACTGAACATTGAAATTGATAAAAATGTGTGGACACTCCCTCACGTTGCAACAAAGGAAGTTCGATTACAGGAACTACAATGGAAAATAATGCACAATATCTACCCTACAAATATATACTACACAAAATGAAGCTAGTGGATGATAACAGATGCTCCACCTGTAGGATAAAGTTGATTATATCGAACATTTCTTTTACAAGTGCCGCCCGTTTCTATTTTTTGGAAAAGGATTGAAAATTACACTCAAGGTCTGTTTGGAATGCAGATAAAACTGTCATTACGTGACGTCCTGCTGGGAGTAGATAATCGATCCTTAAGCAGAGACGCCTTGAAAATGATGAACAACATAATCTTGATCGGTAAAATGATGTCAGTATAGCAAGAAAACAAAATCTCTCTCTCCCATATACTTAATATTTGAATGCCAAATGAAATATCGTTCCTCGTGATCCTGACAACTTGCCCCAAAGTAGCATCATGTTTTGTCTGTCTGTCTGTCTGTTCCTCCTCTGTGTGTTGTCTGTCTGTCTGTCTGTCTGTCTGCTGTCTGTCTGTCTGTCTGTCTGTCTGTCTGTCTGTCTGTCTGTCTGTCTCTCTCTCTCT
>JAFLJL010002289.1:25000-26648 GCA_018398815.1 Conus ventricosus | reverse complement strand
AGGTTTTTTTATGAGTATACACTCAAGATGGATAGGCCACACTTCTTCTGGACCTGTAGGTTAGACATTCTGTCTTGCCATTGATGCTGCAGATCTGATTCTGCTCACGACACTTTTCCTGTAACTGGCTAACAGCAAACACCATGTCGGTTGTTGCCCTTGCCTGCGCAAACCCCGCACTGTGATTCAGGAATGATGGAGTCTGCTATGTGGATGAAGACTCTGTTCAAGATGACCCTGTCAGAATCTTTCCTGCGATGCACAAGAGGGAAATCCCACGATGATTGTCACAGGATACTTCATCACCTTCCTTTTGTATACGTCTACAAAAGAGACGTCTTTGAAGTCTTGGGGCACTTCTCCTTTTCCCATATGGACTGGAGGAGGTTGGTTAGCTTTCCAGAGTACCTCGTCTCCAATGTTGTAGATTCAGCTGGAATTCCATCTGCGCCTAGTGCCTTCCCGGACGTGGTCTGCTTCACAACCTTTGAAATCTCTACACTGGAGGGTGGGTCTGCCAGAGATTCCTTGACTGGCAGTCGGGGGAGCGCTGCAATTCTTCTTCAGATGGTGACGAGTCTCTATTCAATAGAGCTTTGAAGCGCTCAGCCCAGCGAACAAGGATGCAAGTCTTGTCTGTCAGCAGTGTGCTCTGGTCAGAAGCACAATGATACGAAGACTCTCCTGAAATGTCTTCTTGTTGTGGATGTCAGCCGCAGCTTGCAGACTTTTTGCTTTCTTTTCCCACCAATCGTTCTTTATCTGCCGAAACTTTTGTTGTATGAGCTGCCTGGCTTGCTGGTATTTCTGTTTCTTCTTCTCATGGAGCGGGGGTGCTTTCACATGTTCTTGAACTTTTCTGCTTAATGGAAGATGATGCTGGTGATGAAAAGTTCATGTTGTGCATCAGCAGATCATTGTAGTTGCAGTTTCAAGTGCCCTGGCGTCCAGCAACGTTGGACCAAGCAGAGTGATTTCTTCCCGCACGAGCAATAAATCTCCGACGACGAAGAGTTTGTCGTTGTGGTTGACCTTAGTGATGACATGGTTCAGCTCCTCGTAGAAGCTTCTTTGATGTCATCTGGGTTCGTCATTGTTGGAGCATAGGCGATGATGATGGTGGCAAAGTGGTCCTGTGTAAACCTAAGCTGCAATATAATAGGTGATCATTAATGCCACCGGCAGGCTATCCAGCTTTTAGGCAAGCATTGAGCAAATGGCAAATCCAACACCAGAAGTTCTGGTTTCTTCAGGCTTCCCAATGCAGTATAATGTGTAGCCTCCTCAAGTTCTTCAAGTTGTTTATCGCCTGCAGAGCCGTCATGTCGATTTAAAAACGGCTTAGCATTTTGGCAATCCAAGTGGTATGACGCTCTGGTCTCTCGTCTTCCTGTCCAGTGAAGTTAAGACATTTCTATGCCCCAAATATCAGGGGCGTCTGCATTTTCTTGTTGTTTGTCTTTTCGACCGCCTTTTTGGATGACCAGACAGGTATGGTCCCCTGTCAAGTACTGTGATAGGCGGGCTTTGTTTAGGGATCCTTTTATCTCTCTCCTACCCCATGTGGGGAGAGTACCGCTATCCCTGAATAGGGCTGCTATGTTGCTATAGGAGGATACGAGCACCGCATCTGCCTTGGTGTATAATC
>JAFLJL010002289.1:12500-20000 GCA_018398815.1 Conus ventricosus | reverse complement strand
ATATATTTTCTTAATTTCATGCTCCCAGTTTCTCCCATCTTCAGACATCCCCCCCCTCTCCCCCCCCCCTTCCACCCCCCCCCCCCCCCCCCCCTCCTTAAGTCCAAATCCTTGCCAAGTCCTTGCTATGAAGACAATTGAGTTGTTAGCCTGCGCTTGCTTTTTCCCCCACTATTAGATTGTTCGTCTATGTATTTGTCTGACTTTATTCAAGTTTTAAAAGGCTGTGCCAGTCTTGAATAAAAGTTATTCTGTGTTAGGTTTCCTTATGGGAGCAAAAGTTACCCCACTTGTTTACTGTTTATTGTTTACTGTTCCCTGCCTCATTTCATTTTCAATTTCGTTCCGATTAAACTGAGGTTATTTGTATTTGTTTCTGTCCGTCTGTGTGTTTGTCTTTTGATCTCCCTTGCATCCTTGGGTGAATCCGCAAGCGTAGGCTCAAAGATTGTCCCCTACATTTTATACTATTTGCGTAAAGTCTTTAGTTTTTCAGCAACTTTTTTTCCTCCCCACACTTTGTTTCATTTACTACCACCCTTCACTGGCTGCTTTGAGGGTGCTTTTGGATTGTTTTTTTGCACCTTTGGTGGTGAGAACACCACGGTATTATGGACTGTGGTGTGTCTCTATTTGACACCAGGAGCGCAGACACAACCAGCCATGTCTCCCTGATGAGTTCCGATCCAGCGGACGAAAGGCGTCGGAGCAGGCAATACAAATATATCTCCCTTCAAAAGGGATTACGATGGTTCCCTTATGCAGCTAGTGAAGAGTTTTCATATCTGTAAATATTTTTTTAATTTCATGTTCCCAATTTCTCCATCTTCAGACACCCCCCCCCCCTCTCTCTCTCTCTCTCTCTCTCTCTCTCCCCTCCTTAAGTCCAAATCCTTGCCAAGTCATTGCTGTGAAGACAATTGAGTTGTTAGCCTGCGCTTGTTTTTCTCCTATTATTAGATTGTTCGTCTATGTATTTGTCTGACTTTATTCAAGTTTAAAAGGCTGTGCAGTCTTGAATAAAAGTTATTCTGTGTTAGGTTTCCTTATGGAAGCAAAAGTTACCCCACTTGTTTACTGTTTTAAAATACAGAGATTAAGAAACAATGGCATGATCGTGGTTCAGTGGTGAAAACTAGAAGTAATGGTTCGCTTATATCAATTAGCAAAGCGGTAATTTGCGGCTATCTGGAGGGAAAATCAGAACACTGATTATCACAATGTGACCCGGATCACACCACACTATTGTTAATAGCTATGCCAACAGCTCTGCTGCAGAAAAAGTTATATTCCAAGAACGGCTTGAATCAGAACTGCAAGATAATAAGTCACCAGGTTTGGATAAATAATGAATGTAACAATGCTATAAACAAAATCCATAATGAGGTAGGATTACCACATTCAGAACAAAAAATCTTTACCTCAAAATAACTACCAAATTAAACACTAACAATGAATGAAGAACTCAACGTCAAGAAAAGGTAGAATGCATATGGTCAGGACTGAATCTATTTGCTACCAGAAGACTAATATATGTATTCTGAAACGCAGCAGCATTGAAGCCTTAACTGAAACATGCCCGATCTCAGACCAAAGATTAGTTAAATTTAAGGGAGAATGAATTGATTTGCGCAAGGGTCTAGGATATTTGAGATCGAATTCAACATTGTTTTTAGGTAAACATTTGTAGAGTAGATGAGCAACATAATAAATATACTCTTTTTAAAAGTCAGTAAATGAAAGTGAAAACCGAAACAGACCCGAGAAATACGAGGGAAAATGCTGAAAGTGAAAATTATATCACTGACGTAAATAATGCGTGTTTTTGTTTATTGTAATGCATAAATACTTTGCATTTCCTACTTGGGATTTATATGCATGGACAGCTTAAATTCAAGGCAGATTATTAAGAATAGGTTGAGGCAAATAGGGATATTAAGACAGAGTTTTGATGAACACCACATTCTAGTTCGAAAGAGAAGGCTTGCGTAAATAAAATGAGGGAAGTTGCTTTCTGTCGCCTGCGAATGATGACATGCGTTCTAGTGTTTAATTTGATAAACAGTGTACTTTTAATAATAATAATAATGAATATATATATATATATATATATATATATATATATATAATATATATATATATATATATATAGACAATGGTAGTAAATACCAGCAGAGAATTTTTAAAAAATGCTCAACCGGACTGGGAGCAACATTTGTTAAAAAGTAAGGTCTAAAACTATCTACAGCGCTGTTTCATGCAATGCAATCATCAGGATGTGGTGGGTCTGTGCTGCCGGTGTTTTTAATAACTGCTTGTGTTGTCTGTCATCACGTGCTGTCTGTGTTTTTCGTGTGTTTTGGTTCTTGTTCACTGATAGGAATTTCCACTTGTGCCTGCAGTTGTTAACCATTTCTATCCTAGTATTTAAAGTTGCCAGTTGTGGTTTGCATAGTATTATGTACTTTTCTGTTGAGCATAGGTTACATCTTTTTGAAATGTTGTTGTATGGTGCTGCTCTTTCTATGATTTTCCAGGATATATTGTAGTCTATCTTTTTCTCTTTGAGCTTCCAGATGTATTTACTCAATTCTGTTTGGTTTTTGTATCTTTTTTTGTTAAATGACTGTTTGTGGTTTGCATATCTAGTTTTAAATTGGTTTTCAGTGATACCTATATATGTTTCTTCTGCGTTCTCTGATGTTACAGTGGCTTGGTACACAATGCTGTTGTAGAGGCATTTGTTGCTCAGAGGGCACTGTTCTTTCTTGATACAGTTGCAGGATTTCCTTTCATCACCCTCGTTTTTCTCTGTACTGCTTTTCGTTTGTTGGTTGAATCAATGATGTTTTTAAGGTTGGGCATACATGAGTATGATAATTTGATGCTGTTTTTGTTGAATATCTTGGATAATTTGTGCTCTTTGGGAATGATGATGTTAGGATTCTAAAGAATTCTTTCCCTATATTTGTTTTCACTTCCGTCATATGGGGGTTGTACCATATGATCTTTCTTTTCCTGTTCTTCTTGTGTCTGCTCATGTCATTATCTGGGTCATATTGTAGTTTGTAGTTGTACCCACTTTTGTGTAACGCTTCTTGGTATTCAGCTGCAGCGTTATTGAATGCCGTTTCGTTGCATGACAGGTTAGATAATCTCTTATTTATGCCTCTGGGTATTGTTTTTAGTACGGAAGGTGGATGGTTACTTTTGATATTTACATAGACAGGTGTATCATTTGGTTTTTGTATGGTTTATATATGTGCTGGTTGAGGTCAAACGTTATATCTAGGTAGTTCACTATCTTTTTATTTGCTTCTATAGTGATTTTTAGATTTTGGTTTTGGAAGATTTTACACAGTTCTTTTTTCTTATTTTCAATGTTTCTAGGGTTGTCGTTCAGCGGAGCGAGGCCGTCATCCCTGTACAGTCCGACTTGTTTTCCAAGTTTTTTTTTGAATGTTAGTAGTATGAATAGTCCGACAAGTTCGCAAGTTTCGGCACCATCATACGATCCCATTGTGACATCAAAAGTTGAATTCTTGTTTGCGCTCTTGGTCCAGATTTCATTTTTGCTGTGTAGTAGAGTTTTCTTTGTATGGAAAATGATTTCCATTTCTGACCCTGATATTTCAGTGTATTTGCTGGCAAATTTTATAGCTTTGGTGATAGATCTTCATCTATAGATGTGTAGAAGTCTACTATATCAAATGTTATAAAAACTGTATTATCTTGCTTGTTGAGTTTCTTGAACCATTGTATGGCTTCGTATGTTTTTTTCCAGAGGTTGAGTTCAGTGTTCTCTCTTATGTTTTTTTATGGCTTTTTCTAAGATTTTTTTGCTGATTTTTCCTAATTAGATTTGGATGGGTTTATCAATCTGCATGTTGGGTTATTCAGGAAGTTGGGTTTGTGGTCTTTAAGTGTTATGAAAGCTTCTCTTGCTGCTGGTGTCTCCACTCTATCGCTTAAGTCCATTGGTGCACAAGCTCCTTTCTTTTTTTCTAATGTACTCGTATGTAGTTTTATCAGCTTTTTAGATGTTTTTGTCGAGAAGCTGTGAGTACTCTTTAGTTTCCATTTTGTAGAAGTTGCTGGTTTTGTCTGCTTTCACAAATATTTTTTTGTCATTTTGGATTTGTTTGATTTCATTTTTTAACGATGTTTGGAATTCATTGTTTGATTTTTTGAATTCTATATTGGCTATCATCCTTTTCATTTTATCCTCAAATGTCTTCATGTCTTCGATGGCTGGTGGAGCTCGCCATGTTTTGAAGTCATATGTTTTTTATCTTCTCTCTTGGCATTAGGGTTTAAAAAGAAAAATGCTTTCCATCTCATGTTTTTGATAAACCTTTCTGTCTGTTCTATCATCTTTTCATAAGCATTGAGGTTTGGCGAAAGGTAGTTTTTAGTAGATTGTTTAAATTGATTTTGTCCATTTTAAAATCTGTTGGTTTAAAGTGCTCAACGTGAGGAGCAATTAAGACAATGGTAGTAAATACCAGCAGAGATTTAAAAAAAATGCTCAACCGGACTGGGAGCAACATTTGTTAAAAAGTAAGGTCTAAAACTATCTACAGCGCTGTTTCATGCAATGCAATCATCAGGATGTGGTGGGTCTGTGCTACCGGTGTTTTAAAGATAGACTACAATATATCCTGGAAAATCATAGAAAGAGCAGCACCATACAACAACATTTCAAAAAGATGTAACCTATGCTCAACAGAAAAGTACATAATACTATGCAAACCACAACTGGCAACTTAAATACTAGGATAGAAATGGTTAACAACTGCAGGCACAAGTGGAAATTCCTATCAGTGAACAAGAACCAGAAACACACGAAAAACACAGACAGCACGTGATGACAGACAACACAAGCAGTTATAAAACACCGGCAGCACAGACCCACCACATCCTGATGATTGCATTGCATGAAACAGCGCTGTAGATAGTTTTAGACCTTACTTTTTAACAAATATATTATATATATATAAATATATTATATAATATATATTATATATATAATATATAATCAGAGTTAAAAAAGCCACTCAGAACGTTAAAAGTGCTCAACCATGTAGGGAGCGACATACCAGTTTAAAATAGAATTTTAAAATCCTATTTTAAAACTGGGTTATATATATATATTATATATATATATATATATATATATATAAAATATTATATATATATATATAATGATTAAAAGCAAATCTTAAAACCCGGGACGACAAACTTGTTTCGAGGTCCTTCCTCTCTTCAGATCCCGTGCCAATTGGCACATTATTTTAGCTGCTCCCGCATGGTTGAGCACTTTTTCAAAGAAAAGCCGGAAAATATATTACCAGCTATATATATATATATAATATATATATATATATATATATATATATATATATATATTAAATATATATATATAATATATATATAAAATATATATATATAAAATATATATATATATATATATACAACAATGATTAAAAGCAAATCTTAAAACCGGGACTACAATTTTTTTCGAGGTCTTTCCTCTCTTCAGATCCCGTGCCAATCCCTGCTAACTGACCTCGATCGTATATATGTGTTTGGATTGTGAACTGTAGTCCAGTTGGTTGTGTTGCACGTGTTGTGCGAGGGGGCCCTGTTAGGGTTGTAAGTCTTTCTTTATTGAGTATGAGGGGTTGTGTTGCACGTGTTGTGCAAGGGGGCCCTGTTAGGGTTGTAAGTCTTTCTTTCTCTATTGAGTATGAGGGGTCCTATCAGGGTTGCTATTTTATACTTGTTGATAAAATTTCCTTTTGTGCCTGCAACTGTCTACGATTTCAACTCTTGTGTTCAATGTAGCCATACTAGGTTTGCATAGGGAAACATCCACTTTTCTGTTGTGCACAAATACATCTCTTTGTGGCTATTATTGTATGCTGCTGCTTTTCTGATTATTTTCCATGTGAATGTTAAAATCTGTATTTGCTTTCTTAAGATCCCATATATGTTTTACTTAATTCTGTTGTGTTTGTATTTTTCATACTTAAAAGATTGCTTGTGATTGGCGTACCGGGCTTTAAATTTGTTTTCTGTGATCCCTATGTATGTCTCTTTGCCTTTTTTCGTTGTCACAGTGGCTTGGTATACGATGTTGTCAGAGAGACATGGTTGTTCAGAGGGCTTTGCTCTTTGATTGTGCAATTGCAATTTTTCCCCGTTTGTCACCCTCGTTTTTGACGTTGGTTTTCTTTTTGTTTGAAGCATCAATTATTTTTTTAAGATTTGGCATACAGAGTAAGATAGGTTTGATAGTGTTCTTGTTGAATATTTTGAAAAGTTTATGGTCTTTCTGGAACGATTCTGTTAGTATTTTGAAGAATTCTTTGCCAATGTTGGTTTTCACTCTACCATCATATGGTGGGTTGTCCCGGGTTTTTTCCTCTTTCTGTTTTTCTTCCTGCTTCCAGTGGTACTTTCGGGTTCATATTTCAACTTGTAGTTGTGTCCACTTTTCAACAGTGCTTCTTGGTAGTCCGTTGCTGGCATCGTTGAATAATTTCTTCGTTGCAGGAAAGGTTGGATAACCTCTTGTTTACCCCTTGTGGTATCTTTTTTATGATTGTTGGTGGGGGGTTACCCCATGGAATTTACATATAATGGTGTATCATTGGGTTTTTTGTATGGTCTGTATTGGTTTTTGTTTAAATCTAGTGTTACATCCAAGTAGTTGATTACTTTTTTGTTGGCTTCTATTGTAATTTTTAATTTGGGTGTTTTTGGGAAACAATTTACATAGCTCTTTCTTTTATTCTCTACCTCTCAGGTGTTTTGTCCAGTCCCGCCAATCCGTCGTCTCTGTACAGCCCAACCTATGCCCAAGTAGTTTTGTGCATTTTTGACAATAGTAACAGGCCCATATCTCGCATGTTTCTGCACCATCATATGAACCCATTGTAACGTCAAAAGTCGAATTAAAATATGTTTTTTTTCATATGTATATATATATATATATATAGCGCCTATTCTCGGGCCCGAGACCAAGCTCAAAGCGCTTTACAATCCACACTCGTTTACACAACGGGCTGCCTACCTGGGTATGCCGACTGAAGAGCTGCCAGCTGGCGCTTCATTCAGTCGTTTTCCGGGGTCATCATCAATATCGTCCAATATCGTTCAATCAGTTTCTTACTTCCTTCATTCTTTCCATTTCTCACGCAGGGTGCATGCTATGTGTAACGTGTCCCTCCATACCCAACGGCCAAACTGACCTTTTCTTCCCTTTTAGCTTTTTTTGGGAAAGGGGAAAAGGGCCCGTAATTTCAAACAGTTTGAGTTGCGCTGTGTTTGGGGAAATGGTATGTTGCGATCATGTGCATGTTTAGACTTGACAAAAATACTCATCGGTTAGGGACAACAATCTAGCCTCGTATGTGTGTTACGTGCACTCAATTTCGGTCACCCATGTTTGGTTGATATGGGCCTTTAATTTATACAGCAAATTAACCAAAACAC
>JAFLJL010002289.1:0-5000 GCA_018398815.1 Conus ventricosus | reverse complement strand
ACACACACACACACACACACACACACACACACACACACACACACACACACAACACACACACACACACACACACACACACACACACACACACACACACACAAGTCGTTTCCATAAACAGTTTTCTATTCCTCACAAACCTACAACAATTCTCCAACACTATCCAGCCCTCTGCGACTTCACGTCGACTAACAGAACAGACCATGACCTGTGCTTGTGCCCTCTCGGCAAAAAAAAGCCCTATTCTCACTGGGGAGAAAGTTCCTGAAAGAAGAAGAAAAAAATATCAATCGTCATGTTATTCTTTATCTAAAGAAATGTTCTCCCCTTTTTTCTCACGTTTCATTTTCTTCATCATGACTTACCTGATCGTATGTTTTTGCTCTGAGCCAGTTGTGGTCATAAATTAACAATCATATAAGATACTCCTGTGTTGTTGACAGAAACTATGAGACATACATATTTGCAGAGCCTTTCTGTAAACTATGGTACCGTCGATCGGTTCTTTCTTTCCCTCCCCATCAAGAACACATGTTGCAGGTAACAAATCTTCCTGAAGTCTATGTTTATTACTCACCAAGCATGCATGCTGTACAGTTTTCCTGGAACAGGTGAGTACAAGAACAAAACTCTAAAAGTCCTTCCTTTTTTCAAGGCCTGCACAAGCAATCCATGTTTTCTGTCCGCACTCTCACCGAACAAATAAACATATGAAACCACCAGAAACGCTGGCAGAAACCCTGACACCTCTTAACCCTAAAAAAAGCCCCCCCCCCCCCCCCCCCCCACCCCCACCCCCGCCCAAATAATAAAATTCTGAATGAGGGTGATAGGGAGATCTTCAAATTTTTGTTTGGACAAAAAGTATTAACCACTGCATTAAGCAAATTTCAGGAAGAAAAATACATTGAAACAAACAGTGTCAATAACATCAGTCGTTCCACACATATTTTTCACTTGAATGCATGACACCTCAAAATCAAGTCCAAGAATAATAATCCACATGTTATGAAACACTTCAAGCACGATGTTCAAATTAATTATACATTAGCAAACACAAAATTCCACTGAAGACACATAATAGCCCATCACGCGCATAATGTCCAGCACGTAGCATTGCTTTTTTCATACTGAAAAGTCCACAATGCGGTTGTGCAGACAGTCTCTTTCTATCAATAAGAAGCGCAGATGTTACTGAACAGTTCATGGAAACAAAGATGATCCACATACACAAAAAAAGATAAAAATCACAGGTTACTATCAGTCCAGATGATGGCATCCATCTGTCTCGAGTGACAATGGTGTTGCGCCGTAGATTAGTCAGTTGTGGAGTTGCAGCGCCTACTGTGGCTGATGATCCCAATCCTTGAGCAGCAGACTCTGTGACAGTCCCCTATGGAAGATATTCTACTGGTACTTCTGCTAACTGCTGTGCTTCTTCAAACATCTAACTCCAGTGACATAAACAAATGCAGATGTTCTAGAAAGGACATAAACAGGATTTTTAACCAGTCACTTTGGCAAAACCTTGTAAGTACTGTCAATGGCACGCAGAGCGTCTATAGAATCACTACCTCTCAAGACATTTATCCCAGGATGACATCTTGCATGGAAACTATGTTAGGCGATCTTACATCCCTTCTAGTTAGGATCCCGCTATCCCGGCTAACCTTTCCCTTTGCCAACACGTCAGCTTCAAAACATCAAGAATCTTACGCTCGTCTCTTGCCACAATCCACAAAGGCCCTTCAGCAGAGCGCGAGGTGATCTCTGTGTCTAACAGCATTTTAAAGGTCCTCCCTAACAACAGCCGCTTAATGGTCCTCCCTAACACCAGAATTATCCGCGAACCAGAGTCAGTTTGCACCCAAACATCCCTATCCCCATTCCTGATACTTGTCATAGGGCAGATCCCTATCTGCCTATCTGATCAGTTGAACTATTTCCCCATGTAACTCAGCTCCCCGCTGCACGATGATTTAGTTTTCTTGACAATACCTTGCATAATGACCTGGACTGCCACACTTAAAGCACACTTGTTGCATTGCCTAAATCTTATTTCCAAGGTCTATATCCCTAGAAGTTCCCTGCTGTTGCCTTCATCCCATTTTTCGTTCACTAGCTGGACCCCGATCATTGAGAAGCTGCCTTAATTGTTCTCTTGTTTATTCTGTGTGTTGTATGTTGGCATTTCTGCTGTGCCATTAAGTGTTGTATGCAGCGCCTGTTTTGGGTTATGGGCATGTAATTATTTCATCATGGAAGCAAGAGTTACCCTGTTTGTTCGTTCGTCACTGTTTACAATTCCCTGTCTATTTAAGATTTCCTTTCGTACAATATCATAGTTTTATGCAACGAAAGAGTACCGATACTACTGCTGCAGGTATTGTTTCTTCAAACCCATCCGCATCGATTCATCTAATGGCCTGTTCACAGACATCCAGGTCTTTGTTCTGGCTCTGGGTTTAACCTTTCCCCGAGTTCCTTCCACAGTGAGCTATTTATTGATTGCAAGATAAACTGGTCTGGTCCCGCAGCACCCGATCATTATGAGCCGACCTCTCTTTGTTGCTCTGCTTACAGATCAGGTCTCAAAGAGAGCTCTGTTCAAGTGGTGAGAGAACTCCCTCACACTCTTTCTAAGACACCGGATTAAAGAAAGAAACCCACAGTACATCTGGTTTAGGGATCTGATATCCCCAAACTCAGCAGGTAGAATGTCTACACCTCCTTCACTGGTATCAGTGACCCTGACAGGTGACATGAAATGTTACGAATGGATGGAGATACACTGGACCAAACAAGATCTCATTGTTCTTCTTCTTACGTACCGGGTCTGGCAACCTATGTAGCCTAACTATCTCCTCAAAATTTGGTAAAATTCCATACTGACCAAATTTGAATGTGTATTGTTTTTCAGCATTAGTATGATTTCCTTAAGGTCGCCTACCTTGCTGACATTAGTCTCACTTTTTAACTTCAGCATATCTCCCACAAACACCTTGAAAGACTACGCCTACAATCAAATTTGCAATCACAAGAAGTACCCAAATGGTTGACCAAAGCTGGGTGTCACCTTTGAGGACGGACTGGCCCGGTCCCATGATGGATCGTCCACCGCCCACCATGTTGTAATGGCATTAGGTGATGGCGGCGACCACCAGCTGCGACTGGACAGCAGTATGGCAAGTCCCTTCACCCTTTGATGTTGGGTGTTTACCCTTGGCGATTCTTTAAAGAGACATAACGAGCGTAGTACCTAGTGCTGAAATATTCTGAGTAAACTTCAGGGCGGCGTAAATAAAAGGTTTTGCTCTGTTGCTTTCGGTGATGCGAAAGGACTGAAAATTCAGTGTTTAAAGCTTGTATGTTTCAGATTGTTACTTTGTGTGCTTCTGATGCTTACATAACATTTGATACACTGTATTTCTATTGAGAGTGTGTTACTTGACTGCACTTGCCACGACATCAAATGTCACCTTCAAGTCTGTACAGAGAAATGAAAAAGGATTTAAATCACCACAGTTTCTAATCTCTGCCAAAATTGTCTTAGCTAAAGAGAATCACTAATTGGTTTAGATCGCATCTCGATAAACTAAGCATGCGTGATGAGATGTGTACGTCACATCAACTTGGGGTGGAGTGTGTGAGTCTAGCTAAGTCATGCCATTCGCTATACATGAAGTCAGTTGCATGCAGGGAACAGATTCATCCACTCACATCTGTTAAGTCACCGAAAGAAAACCTTTTTTTCAAACATTTGTTTCCAGTTATATTAGATACTTTAACTGGCATATCAAAGCAATTCACGGTAAATATATTTCACTGCATAATTATAGCAAATCAAATTGTCTGTGGGTAGATATTCATAGAAGGAATTCATTGAAGGAATTCGCTTGAGTTTTACAACTCTAACAAATGTCCCTTGCTGAACCTATTAAAACACAGTAAAAACAAAACACACGAAACAAATACAAAATAAGCGTTTTACGTGGAAAAAATTAACAAACGCAAAAGCTGTCAATTCAAATCGGCAACCCACTACAACATAAACGATAATAAACCAGCAAATATAGGAAGTATGCAATAATATAAACGTAATCCTAGTAAAACTGATATTCTCACATTTTTGCTTTCTCACTTCCCATATTTTTCCCATCCTCCCTTCCCAAAGACAGAGGGGAGTTTTGAGTGATTTTTGTCAGCATCAGTCCAGTGTGGACTGATACTATCAGTCTGTGTGATTCAAGGCAGTTCAGTGTGGACTGATACTGTCAGTCTATGTGATTCAAGGCAGTCCAGTGTGGACTGATACTGTCAGTCTATGTGATTCAAGGCAGTCCAGTGTGGACTGATACTGTCAGTCTATGTGATTCAAGGCAGTCCAGTGTGGACTGATACTATCAGTCTATGTGATTCAAGGCAGTCCAGTGTGGACTGATACTGTCAGTCTATGTGATTGAAGGCAGTCCAGTGTGGACTGATACTGTCAGTCTATGTGATTCAAGGCAGTCCAGTGTGGACTGATACTATCAGTCTATGTGATTCAAGGCAGTCCAGTGTGGACTGATACTATCAGTCTATGTGATTCAAGGCAGTCCAGTGGGGACCGAGTCTGTGTGTGATCCATTTCAGCCTAGTGTGGAAGTTTTTTTTTTTTTTTTTTTTTTTTTTTTTGGGGGGGGGGGGGGGGGGTTGTCTTCCATATCAGCCTTGTGTAGACTTAGTCAGTCTGTGTGATCCATGTCAGCCCAGTGTAGACTGATTCTCTCTCTCTGTGATCCATGTCAGCCCGGTGTGGAAGGTTTTGTTCGGGTTTGTCTTCTATATCAACCTTGTGTAGACTGAGTCAGTCTGTGTGATCCAGTGCACGCTGGTGTGGACGGATTCTATGTCTATGTGGTTCAAGGCAAGTCCAGTGTGGACTGATTCTATGTCTATGTGGTTCAAGGACAGTCCAGTGTGGACTGAGTCTGTGTGTGATCCATGTCAGCCCGGTGGAT
>JAFLJL010002288.1:34728-84314 GCA_018398815.1 Conus ventricosus | reverse complement strand
TTGTTTACGAAGTTGGAGCCCAACGTTTTTATGCTGAATTCTGATCGTGCTAAATGGGTTTTGTGTCTGGAATGAATGACAGGTTTTGGGGTCAAGGGGATTTGTTGGGAGCACGGAATGGAGAAAGTGCAGTTGTGGAGAATGGTGGCTAGTAGGGAAATTTAGTGTTGATTGGGAGGGGAAGAAAGATGGGTTTGGGTGTTTTCACAACATCATTTCATTTATTTTCTTTCAGAAAACATAAATGAATAATTGCTAAAGGCCATAAAATAAAAATAAAGTGGAATGTAAATACATACGTATGTACATCTAAGAGAAACGGATATCAATGAATGAAGAAAGTTACTATAAAGGCATTATCTAGAAAGGAAAAGGCGGGAAAAACAGAAAAGATTAAAAAGACAGACTGATAGATAACACGACTTTAAAAAAACATTAGGAAACAGCTCGATAGCTTGATTAAAACATTAAAAAATATATAAAAAAAAGAAAAAAAGGAGCAATACAAAACGCCAAAAAGTGCCACAAAATCAGATGGAAAGCAAACAATTAGAACAAAGGAGAAAAAAAAAAGCTACACTATGATAGATGAATGATTAGAATAACTATCTGTGTTTGACAGGAAGCGAAGCAAACTGTATGAACCGTGACACAAAAAGCAGTTTTTTTAGAACGCCCTCCCCTCCCTCCCCCCCCCACCCCCTTCTACCCACTCCCGAGCCATGCAGAGAATGTAAAACAGTTGTGTCCCACACTTTTACAGTGGAGGGGTCATAGGGTTGACTGCTGGCTACCCCACGACCTCTCTCTCTCTTCTCTCTCTCCTTCTCTCTCTCTCTCTCCTCTCTCTCCTCTCTCTCTCTTCTCTCTCTTCTCTCTCTCTCTCTCTCTCCAAGAACACAATGAAAATCCCGTCATTGTATTCGGTGTATTTGAATACAGGATAGGCTACAGAAAATGCCACTTCGTTGCCAGACGCTCTTAAGACGGAAGATAATTGAGCTAGAAGAGTTCAGATGTAAGTCGAAGGTTCAGAGTAATTAACGACGTTTGGTCGTTATGTTTTAACCACACAGTGATTCTGGTGAATTTACATGGACTGCTTTTGGTTGTAGCAAATAGAATTGATTATTTCTTAGTAACCAGACATTTCTATCATCGTTCCTATGTTTTGAAGTTAATTCCTAGAATTTAGTTAACACACATCCTTGTGGAAACACAACTTGAAACCAGTATGCTTCAAACATCACAGTGCAGTTCACCGGAAAGCATGTTAACCAAAAGTAGATCTGGAACCCCAATAGAATAAACGACAATTGTAAAGTTTTTGTATCCCTGATGCTTCACCTTTTCTTTGTTTGTTTGTTTGTTTTGTTGTTGTTGTTGTTGTTGTTGTTGTTCTTTCTTCTTCTTCTTCTTCTTCTTCTTCTTCTTCCTTCTTCTTCTTCTTCTTCTTGTTTGTTTTCTTTTCTTTTCTTTTTTAACCAGGGCCTTTGAATTAATCGGTCTTGACATCAAGTTCTCTAAGGCTTTTAACGAAGGGATTTATTGTGTTAGCCGGTATATCAAAATGACCATCGTAAGTGGCATAATGGAAAAAAAATCATTTGTTCAATGCACAATGCACGAAAACAAGGAGGTAGTCATGAAGCTTCAACATGATTGTCAGGTTCGCTAAGACCTGAACTAATTACTATAGAGTGACAGACAGAATTTACAGCCTAGCTAGTCGCTTCCAAACAGATCTAAGACTGCTGGAACACAGATTAACACTCACACAACATTTATTGACCGTGACTGTGACATGAACATTTTCCCGACCATAACAAAACGACAACCTTCCCACCTCTAATCAATCCCTCTCACACATAACAACATGCCACCACCAACCCCTCGCTCATTTACACTCAATCACACTGCATCCACACTGACACCAGCTCGTCCCCTGCAGCCGGCAGTACCTAGAACCACTACCTAGGTCATGGGGCACATGACACAAAGCATCAATCCAATGTATACAATACAGTGCCAAGTCAACCCCCGAAAGAAACCTCGATGGACCCCCGACACTACCTAGGCTATAGGGCACATGACACACATCATTCAACACAATGCATACAGCACGGTGCCAACGTCAACCCCTGAAAGGAACTTCAATGGCCTCCAGCACCTGGAGACACCACATGGGTCATAGGGCACATGACACACATCATCAATGCAATGAATACCATACAGTGTCAAAGCCAGCCCTTGCAAAGAACTTCAATGGACTCCCACACCTGGAGACACCACATGGGTCATAGGCACATGACACACATCATCAATGCAATGAATACCATACAGTGTCAAAGCCAACCCTTGCAAAGAACTTCAATGGATTCCAGCAGCATTATAACATACCCCAGGCCAACAACCACGCTGACCAAACTACTAATTAGTTCATGAGAAACATTTTACACAGTACACAGGTTTTCACACGACTCACCACCGTCCCCGATCCCCAACACTATCACCTGTGTGTCTCGCTCGTGCTGTTCCTCACCACTGTTCAGTGAGCCCGAAGCACTTGTGCACGCACGTCCGTCCGATCACATCCACCAGACACCGAACCCTCACAGTCAGCCTCGCGATGCTCCCTGCCACACCAGATCACCGGCCCACACCAGACCACTGGCCACACAAGTCCACTGGCCACACCAGTCCACTGGCCACACAACACAGCGTCCAGGACGCCCTCCACCGCAGTACTAGTGCCTCCCCGCGGTTCTCTCGGACGAAGTCCCCAGGGTCTAGCCACGTGCTCAGTCCCAGTCCTGTCCGGTCGCCACAAGGTGCAGGCGAGCAGTTGCCTACCAGCTGCCCACAGTGGCCAGCATACGCTCAAGCTGCAGCGACGCAGGGTGGGATGACAGGGACAGGGACAGGGACTGGGGGGGGGGGGAGGTAGTTGATGGGTCAATTGGACATCCGGTCCGGAGGGGGACCAAGGAACGAACCGGGGTACAGCTTGATAGGATCAAGGGCATCGGAAATAGGGAGCGGGAATAGGGTCGAAGGGACGCAGGACGAGTCACCACCTGACGGATGACCCTGGTAATCTGCCTGACCCCGAGATGACACGTGACTCGGGACGACAGGTGACAGCAGGTCACTCGATGGAGTCGACAGGAAGTCCCCACGAAGATGTGCAGCAGCCCGACATAGGATCCGTTGTACAACAGGGGGGTCTGGCAGGTCAATCAGAGAAAGAGCACAGATCCTTAGTCTAAATCCCGTATTTACTCCAACTTGACTAAACACTTAGTCAGTAGTCAGATCAGTGCACATACCCCATACAAATCTAGACCGCTCATAGCAAACGAGGCTCACTCCATGCAACATCATTCACACATGGGCTCACACATACCAAGTCATCACCACCATGAGCAATAACCCCACCTGAGAAGTGGAACCAAATACATCCCATACCATAAACACAACCAAAATACTCAATCCACCCGTAGCACATAATAGCAACTACCACCAAAACCTCCTCCCCATTACATAATAAATCTCTCAATCCTCTCGAGCGCGTGACATGAATCAACAGAGTTCAAAGCAATAGGTTTTACCAAGCATTGTCAAAATTTCCAATCATGAACCTGCGAGCCTAACCACACCCTGCGGTAACTACCCACCGTGCAATCCACTCACGAAGAGCCCAACATTCGCTTACTGAATTTACCAAGTCGACAGCCCTATACATCACCCTCTGCCTACTCACAGTGTCAACAACAATACGTCCGACACACGATGTCAACAATTAATGCAGCCGTCACAGCGCAAACACCCTATAATAATAATTCATAGTTCAAAACCCTATTGCCCTATACCTTCCTGCATAATACATTCAAGCGCCTGTCTGAACTGAATGTGAACTCTCCATTAATAACTCCACATCCCAGTGAACACCTATATTCCCCTCAGATGACACCTCCACACCACACATACGAACCATTCATACCACATGCACGAACCATATATACCAAAAATACCAGATGAACGGAAATGCAAACCACACCTACCACTCAAACAGCAACAGTCAGAAGTAACGCCACGCGCTGACAACAGCCACTTTGCAGCGCACAAGACGAGGACACACCGCAACAAGGTTCTGTCAGCCGCTCCCGCAGCTGAGGCCCAGTGAGGTTTACGTAACAACTACACCCTACTCACTTCATTCTGACAGTAAACAGTACAGCCACCGGTATTGCAGGCTCTTCTTCCCGCCTAACACAGCAGAACGTGGACACACGGATTACTTAAACTAGCTAGGCAATACGCCACAAAGACACTAGTCTAATCTTCTTGATGAACAAATCACCGTAAGAAAACCTATCTGGCTCAGACCCACACCTCCTGCAGTCTTGCCAGCCACTCAGGAAAAGAACTCACGATGATGCCGATTCGTGCGCAGACGTGCCCTAATCCTGCCACCTGTTGAGCAAACTTGAGTGACCCCCCCCTTTGTCAACGACACACACACACACACACACACACACACACGCCAGGGTCAGAAAAACCGGCTGACTCGCTTCTCCTGGTCTAAAAATAGACTAAAGGCGTTGAGTAGGCCCAAACACGAACTAGCCTATCCCTACCGGTTTAAAAATAAACTTCTATTGAACTACCTCGGTCGCGCTGTACACACCCCAAAACTGTCGCCAGCACAGACTGACTGCTGATGACAGAGTGCGAACGATTGCGCGTAGCTCGTGACAGTGTGACCATGGTAACGATGACAGTACAGGAAGGCTCAGATCTGACACACCCTCCCCCAAGATTCAACTCTACGTTTAATCTGACACACATAGAACGCAGGTAGTGGAGTGTCAACCGTACGTTCACAGCCTACTCAAGGAAATCAGCTGCCTCATTCCTGCTACCGGGAATAGCTTCCACCCGAAACTGGTATGGCTGAAGCTGGGAGCGCCCACCTAGTGACTCTTCCACTTGCTGACCTGACTCGCTCTAGGTATTGCAACGGTGATGGTCTACCTGAACCACGAAAGGCGTACCATACAGGTAGTGGCGGAACTTGTCAACACCCCAGACAAGAGCAAGACATTCTTTCTCGATGACAGGGGTAATTCGTTCAGCAGGAAGCAGCTTCTTGCTCGCGCAAGCCACAGGATGCACTCCCCATGCTGCTCCTGCAGGAGAATAGCCCAATCCTGCGTCGATGCGTCAGTCTGTAAGATAAAGCCACCTCCTGGAATAGGTAACCTGCATACTGGAGGGGTACAAAACTTTTGCTTTGAGCATAGTGAATGCCTCCTCGCACTCAGGCGTCCAACGCACCCTTCTGGGCCCTCTGACACCTCTGTTCTGACCAGGGCGGCACTGCATCACCCTCCCTTTGTCGGTCGTCTTCTGGCATCGCACACATGACCTACAATAACGGGCAATATCTTGGCACATTCCGGACCAGTAGAAATGCTGGAGAGCCCTTTGCTTGGTCTTCTGGGTACCCAGATGACCCGCTAGAGGCACATCATGAGCTAGCTCAAGCACCACCCTGCGCAGATCCTGAGGGACACACACTTGCGACAAGGTTCATCCTGGGTCTGGAACCTCCTCATGAGAACCCCTCCCTGACGAGGTAGGACACCACACCCCTACCTACAAGAAAACGTTCCCCAGTCTCAGCAGCACGTCGAGCCGCAGCAAGCGTGGGATCCCCCTCTTGCAACTCACGCATCCTCGCTGGCGACACATCGAGAACCTGTTCTCTTACCGGTAGCCTGGACGGCGGTTCGGCAGCGCGCTTTGCCTGGGCCCTAGTTTGTACTGCAGCCACACAGGTCGGATTTGCATAGACCGGCACCTTGGTAGCCTCTCCTGATAGTTCGCCCTGGCCACGTTTCCGATGAGCACATCCTCTACCGGTTTTTTCATTACAAGAACCATCACCTTACCCACGAGGAAGGGAGATTCCAATTCTCCTTTGCCACTGGCAGTCTATGCCGACACGGGATTCGGCCAAAACTACCGGCACGCTCTCTCCGGTGTAGGCGTCAGGCGGACTAGATATTCGGCCACAATGGTGTAATATGCACCCGTGTCTCTCAGCCCCTCCACCTCTGTGCCATTCACTCTGACCCTACACCTAGGAGTGAAATCTTTCCGTGCGCAAGTCACGCACAAAGACGGAGTTTGGGAAACCCCCTCGTCGCTCTGGAGCTTCCACCTTGACCCAAGCGCCACTGCCTGTACCCTTACAGTTCCTCGCAATGTGCCCTGGCTCACCACACTTGTAAACATTTCCGATCATGCAAAACCCCGGCCTCCTGGATAAGGCCCCGCCTTCTGGTTTCTGCGACCTGGGTCCCGACTCCTTGTCCGTCGGCCTTTGTCCGCTTTCTCCTTCTTCTCAGAGCTCATCTCCAAGGAAAGACCCTTCCTTTCGTTGTGGGCTTCCCTTCCAGAACGCCTTGCTCTGCTACAGTGGTGGCCTCCGCAGCAGAGAACTATAAAAGGGGCATTCTGGCTCACCCGGTCTCAAACCAGTTTCGACCGGGTGACTCCGAATGCCCTTTTATAGTTCTCTGACAAGTAAGACTTCAATAACCAAAAAATAAACGACCCTACAAACAACCATACTGTGTAGGATTATCCGTTTTCATACTAATATACTAAACTTTTCAGATTTCAGTTTTTGCTTAATCCTGTGTTTTTCCTGATCATTTTCATAACATCATTTCGCGCAAACATTCTTCAAATGAGTCTCTGTCTTTCATGTGAAATAACACTACAGTTTTTAACTGTTCTCTAATAGTCTTTTTAAAACTGAGTTATATTTTTGACATAAAATCCACACACTTATCCTAGCATGTCTTCCACTAAAAGCTAGTTTGATAAAGTGTTCTCTTTTTAACTATGTCTCTTTCTGCCGAACAGTCATCTATATAAATGTGTCTGCGTTCCTTCAAACAGTTTATAAAACTGTTCTAAACACTCACTCAGTTTATTGCTAGGATTAACTAAATATATTTCATCATCTGTCCATATATAAACCTTCTATCTGATATGCTTTGTTCCATTTAAGTGTTGGACAGAAAAATTACAATATGATCAAAATTATAGCGATAAACTGGTTTGTAATAGGTCGAGGACAAATATTGTTTTTCCACAACCAGTCTGTCCACAAATTAATGAACAATGAGGGGTTTTTTGTCATAAAGTTTAACTGCTCCATAGTTTTATAACAGAATTTAATCTAATCCAGTTATTGTTTTTATCATGCTCTCTGTCAAAACTTGTTCAGTATAATAAAATCCTATAAGGTCTAAATGTGTAAGATTAATCCAATTCAGTGCTGTAAGATTGTTTCTATTTAGACTAATATTGATTTTTTTGCTTGTTGTTATGACCTTAATATCCTCACCATTGTGAAGAATGACGACAGTAACTTTAAGACTGTCAACGTCTAAGTTTTGCCAGCTAATTAGAATTCCTTTAAAAAGGACGTCACTAACGCCCACAACCCCATCCCTCTCCTTATCTTTTAAGACAGAAATTTCAAATATCATTGTGAACGTGTCTCCTAATTTCATTTGCGGAATGAACTGTAATTTTGTAGAAGCTTCCTTTAAAACCGTTTCTCTTCTGTGGAGGATGTACTGTTTTTTCCCATACGGCGTTATTTCAATTTCTTTCCGACTATTGTCCTCTGGCATAAGACTTATATGCAAAGGACCAGAGTTGAATGCTTTTCTGAAACTTTTTTGACGGCTAAAAAATGTAAATGGGCTTATGAATTCAAATTTTATTTCCCATTCTAAATATGGTTCTAAGTGCCATTTGCTGTCAGGTTTTCGAACTATTTTATATTCATACTGGCCAGCATTATTTGCTTCTACATTGCGCAGTTGTTCTAGTTTAGGAAACTTTTTGTTGTCGCCAACCTCTTTGCGTTTATAATCACCATCTTTAGTGTACTCAAACCCATACAAAGCGCCTATCTCACCGTTTTGTTCAAAGTCCACAACGTCTGCAAGGTCTTTTAATTCTAAAGTTATACACCTTACAGGCGCTAATGTAACTCCGGATTCTTCTGGCCCCCGCGACATTTTTTAGTACAGCTTTTTATTTTATTTCCAAAACAATGTGCAGGTTATCGCATTTCACGACTTTCCCTGTTTTGTCTGCAATTTTTATATTAAATGATCCGACCCTCCCACAAACTAATCTTTTAAACTGTAAATTAGGGAATTGTATAATTTCATAATCGCAATATGCAGCTTTCCCTGATGGAAGAGCTCTTAAAACAGTTGAGGGCCTTCCATCATATAAGTTTTCATCAGTGCTCAGCTCGTCCAAATGAACATAGAGTAATGAATGTAATGCAAGATCGAGCGGATTTTCTCCCTCATAAGTAGTTTTGGTTGGTGTAACTCTAAATCTATAATTGTCAGCTGCAAAGCCTAACATTTTAGCTAGCTCTTTATCAAAATAGTAACCTGCTTCTTCTTCAGCCTTGAATGTTAACATTGTTTTTAGATTTGCATTGTTAAGTTTGAGGGTAATGTTGAAGTTACTCATTGCTTTTTTAGTGAGCAAAACCCGTAATAACCATCAGGTATTGTTAACTGGCTAACTTTGGCCCCTGTTTTGTCAACTTTTAGAACCTTATTATTCTCCCTGGCTTTACTTATATTAAACCATACGACTTTGTAAAATATTTCATGGAGCGCGACCGTTTTGGTTCCGCAATTGTTATCAATAGCATGTTCTAAAAACGAAGGACGGTCTTGTGTTGTTATTGTTACAAACATTTTTTAAACGAAATAAAAATGACTGCATTTAAATATACTGATGCAAAAATATTCTGCTGGGCCGCACTACAATCTTAAAAATATAACAACTGGCACCCTCGACATTTCTGTGACCCAGTCTGACGCCTTTCAAGTAAAGGTTAGTACTCCATTGGACAAATATCTTAAACCCCCCTATTAAAAAAGACTACATCCCGAAAGTGTGGTTTAGTCATCCGATGCAGTTTTATCAGAACCAGTTAAACTTTGCTGTGTTTTGTGCATCAACTGGGTGTGGAGTGTCGTTTGCCGATCATTTAAATCATCCTGATCCTTTGGTGAGGTCAGTGTACAGATTTCATTTGTATTACACCTTCAGACGTATTTTGACTGAACTGCAAGCGCCATTACCAAATGACAAAACGTTTAATCCATTCAGCAACAGAATAGACATGAAGGCTTTTGAAAGGATCTGTAACGAATTCAATATTAATGTTAAGACAGACTTTAGACAAAAGTCAGATCTTAATCATGGTCTAGGCACCCCTTATTTTTGGGGCGCGCACAGAAAGTATAACTATGACTGGAATCCTCCTTACACATCTTTCTCTTCAGGCACAGGTGTTCACCTCGGGTCCATAGAGCAAGAGCATAAAACAGCATGGACAACATTTATCTTAGACACTTCTAAGGGCCTAACTAGAGCGGGAATAGAACGAATAAACGACTCTATTCGCACTTACGTTTGGTGTTTGCTAGGTTCGCAAGCACAGACAAGGTCGGGCATAACTAATCCTTCTACTGGCTTTGATGCGCAAAAACAATACTTAGCCAATTTAGAGGACGCCATTAATTCTACAGTTGATTTGCCTTCAAGTATTAAAAGGTACCAACATGTTTTACAATACGCAAGATCGAAAGTAGACTTTGCTGTTGGCACTGGTTTATATATGCTACCTTCTGACCTCAGGCTCCAGGTAGGAACAATAATAAACTACAATAATGAAATCCTTGTGGCAGGTAATGAACAGAAGGTAGGAAAAAAACGACATAAATTCTGAGCCAGTAATATTACAAACAATAAAAAAACACGATGACCCCCAAGATTAAGTCATCCAATCCCTGAGGTCCAAAGCCCAAAGGCCGCTGAAGAAGTCAAAAAAAATAATGACCATGAATATGAAAAGACAGCGCTAGTTGTTGGATTAACTGGCCTAGGATTACTTGGTCTTTATCTTACTAAATAGTAACCCAACTATTAAGAGAACTAATGTCCATAAGTGCTCGGCCATAAAGCCAATACTTTGCTTGCAGTAGACAAAAGCCAGCTAACAATACCACCTAATATACCAGGTAAAGAGTCTATAGCTTTACCAGCTAATTTTTTTAATAAACTCGCAAGATGATCAAGTTGTTTTTTTACCCATGATTTATCAGGCGGTGATGGAGCGCGATGGCGGGGGAGGCACTGGACTTTGACCACCACCGCCTGTAATAGCCAACACCAGTGTACTTATTGCAAATCCTAAGGCTGTTATAACGCTTGCTAATGTGACTCCCTGCTCTCTAAACAGCGTTCGTATTTGTTCTGCTAGCGTTGTGTCTTCATATAAAATTTTTCGGATAGTTTCTCTTATTCTATTCACTTGAGTTCGTAATTGGTCTCGGTTAGTAGTCATCGCTTCTAGTCTTGCTGATCTTTGTTGTTCAAGATCTTTTAGTCTTTGGGTTATTCTTTCTTTACACACCACGCCCTAAGTTGGCGTCGTCAGCCTCAACGAGTTTTTCTTTTTCTCTTTTTATATGCTCCTCTAGTTCAGTCAGTTTTGCTGAATTGTTTATTATTTCGCCTCTGATGGTTCTTAAAGCACGATCAAGGGCTAATAAGTCTCTCTCAGGTAGCCGTGGTTCGTGTATAGTTTTTAATGCTGTTTCTTCTTCTTCAGTGAGTTCTGCTCCTATTGTATTTATTACTTCGTTCGCTGTTTGAATTAAATCTTCAGGTTTTGTGTTTTGTATTTGGCTCCCTGTTGGGAGTTTTTGTAGTGTGTTTTGATGTTTAGCAATTTTATCCCTATTTAATTCTGGTTTAGTAAAGCTAAGGCAATCCCGATCGCTTGCACGGAGCCTTTGTCTAATTGCCTCCCAGCCTACAAACCTTGATGGGTTTCGTTTATGCGTAGCTGAACAAGTTGTCCTTGGTCGTTTTTTACATACAAATGGTTATCTTTTAGTTCAAAATCATCAGGGTATATAGTTTCTGGAGGCCCTAGTCCTAAACTTTGGTATAATGATCTGACCTTACTTTCTGTTAATTCACGCCTTTGCCCGCTTCTACTAATTCATCATGTATTGAGAGCCTTGAGCGATGTTGTACCAAAGGAGTCATTTCACTCATGTCGTCTACAGGATCAAATTATAATCTTCTTCACCTCCAATGCCTGCCATTATTTTTAAATAATTAACTTTTTATTTTGTTTTATAAAAAATGGCACGAGCATATGGTTCAATTCTTGACCCGCATAGAAGACTGAAAGAGCCCTTTGGCGTGAAGGGAAAATAAACGGAATATTACTGTTCCAAATAATCCGTCTACTATTGATGCGGATCAAATTCTTACTGTCAGATTTCCAGACCTAGGAGCGGATGAAATGATTGTGCCAGGCTCTGCGCGACTTACTTTCAAAATAGACCTCGCTTCAACAACAGACCCAACCAGAACAGTTGTCCAGAATCTAGGCCGGGCAATCGTTAAAAAAATTTCTATAAAACTTGAGGGGCAAGAAATATTTTCTTTACACAATGCAGACATATTTTTAACCTATTCTGATCTATGGCTAACCGCGAATGAAAGGGATGATCTTGCGTTTCAAGGAATTGACAATGAAGAAGCACTAAAACTTAGAATATACGCCGAACTCGACGCAAATGTTAAAAGCAGCAAAAAGTCTTTAGCTCTAAATTTTGCGTATGGAAATCGCTTTTCCTTCCCTTAGATTTTGAGTTGTTAAAAGCGCATGCCCCATACTTTCAAGGAGCATTACAAGACAGATTGTCATACGAACTAACTTTTAATGAATACAAACGTGTTATTGTATCTAAAGACACCGAAGCAAAGTACAGCATTTCTGACATCTGTTAGAGTTTGATGTTGTTAGCAACTCTAATTTAGCAAGGCTGGTTGGGCAACAATATCAGTCAAAATTAGTAATATATTACGAAGCAGTGCGTCATCATTCAACATATCATAAAAGCAGGGCAGACCCCTATATGGAATTTTAATCTTAGTGTCACAGTAAAATCGCTTAAAGGTATTTTATTGCTGTGTGAAGATGAAGAACCATTCGCAAGAGCAAGTGAAAAGTTTTTTAATCCAAAAATAACGAAAGTACAATGTTCGATTGATGGTAGTCCTAACCAAATCTACGCTAGCGGGCTTAGACCTTATCAGCATTTTGGCGAAATAAGAAAATTGTTTGGGGGTGGGAGGGGTAGAAATCCAACAGCAGACCTTGTGTCTAAAGATCTACACCTTCACAGTGTTAGGCTTGACGATTATTTAACAACAAAATACGGTTTATGGATTGACCTAAGGTCAACAGAGGATAATCAGTTGCATGGAAGTGGGAGAGAAAAGTTATAGACGTAATTTAAACATTCAAATTGATAAAGAAAAGATGGCGATAAACTACTTAATGTACATTTGTTTTTATTAATTGATACACAGCTGAATATTGAAGGTAGCAGATTAAAAGATATAGAATACTAAATTATTTTTTCATTTTTAAAAAAGCATGTCTGTTCTGAATTATCCAAAAGTACCTAAAGAAGAGATAGCAGGCAACTTGCTGCTATAGAAGGAACATTGACCCCAGGGCCGTCTCTGCTGCTGTAGAACACCCTGAAGTAAAAACCTTCAGATTAACCAACATTACACAAATGCAACAAAAAACTAGAGCAGGACCTTTCAAAATACAGCAAAGCCAAACGAAGGTATTCTGCTGCCTTTAATGCTGTTACATATGTTAATACGGAGCATCGACTATTAGTGCTGCATCGGCAGGAACAAGTGTAGGCCTCTTAGCATCGGGCATAGGTGCACCGGCAGCTTTGCCTCTAGGCAGTTTGTCTTTAGCTCTCGGCCTGTGTTCATTAGCTGTAAGTGCTGCTAGCAAAAAATTAAAAACTAAACTCCAAAAGCACACGGCTATGGTTCAACTAATAACAGCTAAACTTAGTTCCTTTAAGCTGACAATAAATAAAGCGCTAGCTGACTCAAACATCACCGATGAAGAATTTAGTCGTTTGCAGGCTGATTTTGATGACTACCAAAAAACAAAAGTTTGATCTTCAAAGAAAGGCGAGGACAACTTTTTTCAACAGCCAGACGCTGAGCAGATAAAAAAGGAATGCTTAAAAAAAGTAAACGAAACATTTAAACTCTGTTCTAAACAGCTCACATTAACAACGCCAAAGGGTGTTTATACTTTAGTTTATGAGTCCAAGCACAAAAAGACCGTTGATATTGATTCTGATTAAGTATTTTTTTTAATTTAAATACATATTTTGAGTTAGAAAAGAAACTCAACATGGATAAGATATATGAAGGCCCAGACGAATTGTTTGAAGGAATGCTCGAGGGAGAGCGTTTGTCAAAAGCTTTAAACGATATTAATCTAGAAGTCGTTGATCCACAAACGTGCAGGCAAGTGTTGTACATGCAATTTCTCAAGTTCCAAGTAAACTAACAATAGACCCACCAGTTAAAGTAAAGTTAGCTGTTTTAATCGATTATATAACAATAAATGAAGAAAATCTAGATGTCTGGGTCTCAACTAAACAACAGGTTATTCTTTCTCATAATGACTTAACACCTGGCTGGGCTGACCAACTGCTTACACAGTTTGATGTGGCCGCTGAAGAAGCCAAAATGAGAGGCTCTGGTTGGTCAGAGGCCGAAGTCTTAGAGATCATATTAAACAGGCTAAGTATGAGCGATTGTAGGCAAGGCTTACATTCCACTACCTCCAGCATTAGTCGCAAAAAGAGCAGTTCTAAACATAAAGAATTCGGACAACAAATGTTTTATGTGGTGTGTTCTTGCAAGGCTGCATCACGCCCGCAAAAACGCAGAGAGAGTGTCTAACTTATGAACCTTACATCAATGATCTTAACTTTAGTGGGGTGTCCTTTCCTGTTAGCGTGGATTCCATTGATCAGTTTGAAGAACAAAACAAACCAATAACTGTCAATGTCTACACATGGGATGAGGAAACAAATCTACAACCGATTAAAATGTCCAAGAACAGTCCAACGATTGGCGAACCAGACAAAAATCATGTTGACTTACTGCTGATGCTTTCCCCAGCGGGGCTACCGCATTACACATTGATACGAACAATGAGTAGACTGTTAGCATATACTACAAAAAAACATAGCAAACAAGAATTCTGTAGAAAATGTTTAACAAGAATTCCATCTGCTCAAGCCGCGCTTGAACATATAAAACATTGTAAAAGTTCTGTAGACTGTAATACAGAACTAATTACGCCCCCACCGGATCTAAAGTTAGTTTTAAGAACTGGAAACGGCTGCAAAATTCTCCATACGTAGTTTACGCAGACTTCGAATCACTCATTGTTTCTTATGAGGGGCCAACCCCACAGAAACGTCCAAAAACAGACTTTGTGAGTAATCACCAGATTTGTTCATTTGCTTTCATTGTCGTCAGATCGGATGGCGCTCATTCAACGCCAGAATTATACAGAGGACCAAATGCGGCTAGAAGATTTTTACAGCGCATGCAGCAAGTGCGTAATGATTGTTCTAATAATCTGAATTTATCTGAAATCATGATGACGCCTGAAGACCAACAGCAGTATGACTCAGCCACACATTGTGGATTTGCGGTTTAGGCCTCTCATCAGACGCAGCGAATCGACAGTAAGAGACCATGATCACATTAGCGGAAAGTTCAGAGGAGCTGCGCACAGTAAATGCAATCTTCAACTAAAGGTTGACCCAAAGACATGGAAGCTGCCTGTATTCTTTCACAACTTGCGAGGTTATGACTCTCACCTTATAATGCAAGCAGTAACCAGCGCCTTCAGGGTAGCATGCATTGCACAATCATCAGAAAAGTACATGTGCTTTAATCTGAATAACATGTCTTTTTATGACTCTATGCAACACATGATGGGTTCATTAGAGTCGCTGGCTATGTCCTTAAAGTCCTGCCCAATAACAGAAGAATATTTTGACCCAACTCTTGTTAGAAAGGGCGTTTATCCTTATGAGTACATGAACAGTTGGGAAAGGTTTGACGAAGATATACACTTCCGCCTAAAGGCGCGTTCTTTTCTAGTCTTAGAGGAAAGGCCATCAGTGATTCTGATTACCAGCATGTCAAGATGCGTGGCAGAAGTTAGATTGTAAAACGATGGGAGACTATCATGATTCCTACTTGATGGCTGATGTATGTTTGTTGGCGGACGTCTTTGAAAATTATAGGAAGACCTGCATGAAACATTATAGCCTGGATCCCGCGCATTACATTTCTGCGCCCGGGATGAGTTGGGACGCTTTCTTAAAGTTTACTGGAGTACAGATTGATTTATTGTCTGGCTTACCAATGATTCAGATGATTGAAAACGGATTGCGTGGAGGAATTAGTATGGCGTCGCATCATTACTGTAAAGCAAACAACAAATATTGGACGACTATGATCCAAGTAAAAGGTCTAACTATCTCATGTATTTAGATGCAAACAATCTGTATGGTTGGGCAATGGCGCAATCACTTCCATTACGCAACTTTAAAATGCACACAAGCGGTGGTACGAATAATATTCAAAAGGCATTAAAGTGGTTGAGCAGTTTTAACGCCAGATCAGCAGCGTGGTTTCATTCTAGAAGTTGATTTAGAATATCCTCATGAACTCCATGACCTGCATAATGACTATCCATTAGCAGCAGAAAGTCTAAAGATGGCAAAAACAGAGCCGCTAAACTTGTGCCTAATCTTCGAGGCAAAAAAAATATATCTGTCATTACAGACTTCTACAATTTTATTTAAGACATGGTTTGAAGTTGAGAGCAGTTCATCGTTATATTGCTTTTGATCAAGAACAGTTCATGAAACCATACATCATGAAGAACACTGATCTCAGAACCAAATCCACAGATGCTTCAGAAAAGACTTTTTCAAGTTAATGAACAACAGCTGTTTTGGAAAGACTATGGAGAATCCGCACAAGCGCAAAGATGTCAGATTAGTCACCAAAGAGAACGAAGCAATTAAGCTGACTTCAAAACCAAATTATCAGGACTTCAGAAGATTTCATGATCAGCTTTTGGCATAATAATGAAAAAAAAGAAAGTCAAATTGGACAAACCTGTATTTATTGGGTTTACCGTTTTAGAATTATCAAAGCTTTTAATGTTAGAGTTTCTTTATGACTACTTTAAACACTTGTATCCAGAGTCCAAAGTACTTTACACAGATACAGACAGTTTTGTTATAGATATCCCTACTGAAGACATCTATAAAGACATGGAAATAGAAGTAGCTAAAGGGCATGCGGGATGGTATGACACGTCCGATTACCCTAAAGAATCGCCTTTACATTCAATTACTAACAAGAAGGTTTTAGGAAAGATGAAGGATGAATTATCTGGAAAGGTGATTAAGGAGTTTATTGGTTTAAGATCGAAAATGTACAGTATTTCGAGCCAGGAGAAAACCATTAAGAAAGCAAAAGGAATATCCCGCAGTGTTGTGCAGTCAAACATATCGCATGACAACTACAAAGAAGCATTGTTTGACAATAAGACTTTTCATCATGACAACGTAAAACTACGATCTAATCTGCATGAGATCAACACAACTGTTGTAACAAAGAAGTCATTAGATAGAACAAACACAAAACGAGTATTTGTTAATCCAGAGTTTTCATATGCAATCGGGCACTGGAGAACAGCATAAAATACTTTCTTCGTCCGCGGGTTTATATTTTTCCTCAAGTTTTATTATAAGCTCAATTATATCATTATCCAATTCAGCCAAATTATTTTTCATGTTTGCTTGATGTGCTCGAATTTTTTTTATTATTTCAAGATATTCTTTATCCCATATTTGATAATCAAAATTTGGGATTTTGGGCTGCAGGTGATCTGGATGCATTAGCATGTGTTGGTGAGCCCTCACAAATGCTTCCTTAATAATAGAATTCGTATCATATGATTCTCGTATCAATTCCAAGGTCTCTTCCTTTATCATTCTTGTTTCGTCTTCCATTTTATGTAAATTAAAAATTAATTAAGCAACTGGAACTGTGTCTGGTGGGATTATCTGCAGTACTTCCTTCACAAACGATCTTTGAGGAGCTGGTTGTTTTGTTGTGTCAGTTTCTCGTAAATAATACACAGGCGGATTCATTTTTACAATTCTTTTTATTTCATATGGATCAACACTCCAAACTGGATCGGTTGTCCCCTTCCGCTTCCCCGGTAAATAAAGGTACCTTACTTTCAAACCAAATGGTAATAGTTTGCCGGATGAACTGACATCTCCTTCAACTACATTTATTGTTTGTTTTTTGATTGCTTGTACTGGTTTTAGACCTTTAAATTCTTCATTATTCATTGCGCGCAAAACTGAGGGCAGTCTTCTAACCCATTCTGTGTTGCGAGAATTGTCAATCAGCTCTCTGTGATACTGGTAGGAGAAAAGCCTTTCAGATAACTGTTTGTTAAAGTTTTCAACCAAAGCCTGTGATCTGTGAACTCCCGGAATGCCTCTTTTAATGGTAACTCTATGTTTTAACAACAATTGATTCACTCGGCTTTAAATTCTTTTCCATCATCGACTTGAATCATGCGAGGATAAGTTAGCGGGCCTCGTTGGTATATCAGTTGTATGGCAACAGCAACAGCAGAAGCACTCTTTTGTGTTAATGGTTCTGCATCTTTGTATCTTGTAGCTATGTCAATGACTGTAAGTGCGTACTTAAATCTTTTTCGTCTAATTCGTATCATGGGGTAAATATAGAAGATCCATTTTATGGGTGTCGTTCGGTATTGTGTTCACAAAGTGTGGTCTCTGTATTCGCCTAGGTGCAGGTAAATAAATTTGCCAAATCGCTTGTTTAGATAGAATTTCCTTTGCTGTTTGTTCACTGACTCCCGCTGCTTGGCTTAGCTTTTTTATTGCCGTGATTCCCTTCCAATATCCTTTTGGCGAATAATAGATTTTGTTCATTTTTATTCAACCAATATTATGTGCAACAAAATACACGACGGTCATACCAAAGACAATAAACCCGATTTCTTGCATCTTTTGTTTTTCTGATGGTTGATAAAAGTCGCTGAATTTTGGTGGGGGCAATGTCTCGATTGGTTTGCCTGTTACAAGATAATATTCTTTTATTGCCTGGTCAACGTCTTTAAATGTGTAAGCCGCATGTCCCTGTTTTTTCAGTTTGTCGTTATAAAATCTAACTGCTCAATTCTCTGCTTTTCATAGGCGTCTTGTGCAGCTGCTAGTTGCTCCATAGCTTTGTTATGTCTTTTTCTCTCGCCGTCATCCCGCAGTTTACTAAACGCGTAATTACTTCCGCTAAAAGCAAGCGCATTCACTACTGCGCCGCCTATCATCATTACGAGTGAAGCCATTTTTATAAATGTATTTTTTAATTTACATATTGATATTGTCAGGAATTATTCCTTGCTTAACTAGAAAATCTTTCGTAGCGAATGAAGCTGCAATGATAGCAATTAGCTTTGCCGAATCCTCAAAGCCTAGTTTGCCAAGATCTGCTGGTTTAATTTTTAACAAGCTTTTGCCAAGCATTGTGTATCCTATACTTAGGCCTCCAATAACAGCAGAATGGTATACAAGATTGGCAACAGTCTTTTCGGCGCTCATTTTTTTAAAAATCAAAATAATTATAATTAATAAAAAACATGAACAGCGATGATCTACTAAACCTTCCTGAACTTATGATTACAAATGACCTGGTTGATGACCAAGCTGTTATGCCCCAAAAGGAGAGGTTGTATTCTTTGGCAGCATGCGGAAAAAACAAAACAGTTCCTCGGCAATGAATTCAGCATAGAAACAGATTCAACAGATGTCGCCACAAGACATTATAAAGTATCATAACAGGTATGAAGCGCAACTAGGATCAAGAATGGTAAAAAGTGTCGGGCAAACGGTTCTTAGTTTGTACACTAAACTAGTCAGTAGATTTGCTCCCATCGATTCTGAACAAGACTTTATGTATGATTTAACGCAGGATCCAGTTTTAACAAAGTCATTAGAGTCTCTAGGATGTGATCTGTATTACAGATTTGGAACATTATTGGCGCCATTAATCATGGGATTAATTACTTTTAATCATATAGATTTTATTTCCCTTCAAAATGACCGAGCCAGAAAATCAGCAGAATCAGAAAACATTGAATCAGGTGAAATTGGTCAGTAAAAATCCTGGACGTGTTGCAGCAGGAAAAAAATTAGCAGAGTGGAACAAGCGAACAAATTAATGTTACAAGCACAGAATGAAAAAGTGCCAGTTGTTTCAATGCCGGCTATAAAAACGTCAGAACAAGTTGATTCGAGGCCTACCCTGCCAAAGTCTTCATGGAATATTGAACTTAAAACTGTTGCCATTTTTGGCGCCCTTGCTGCTGTTGGGGGTGGTTATTACGGTTATAAAATATATAAACAAAGACAGCAAAACCCAGAGCAGTCCGAACAATCTCTGCCGCTAAATATAGAAGATGAACACAACAACATGCCAGAACCGCCAACAACAAAACATCATTTTGATCCATTTCAGATGCAATAATACTTTAAGAACTTAATAAATAATTATAAGTTGACTTGAATAAGAACTTGGTTGTACTTAGAGGATGACTTAGTTATGATCTTGAGGTGACTTAAGTTAAGTACTTGAGGTGACTTGGTCAAGAACTTGAGTAAGAACTTGATTAAGAACTTGGGGTGACTTGATTAAGAACTTAATTAAAGAACTTGCGGTGACTTGATTAAAAACTTAACTAAGAACTTGAGGTGGCTTAAGGTGACTTTTTTTTTTTTTTTTAAATTTTATTTTATTTTTTATTTTTTATTTTTTTTTTTTTTTAATTTATTTTTTTTTTTTTTTTTTTTTTTTTTATTTATTTTTTTTTTTTTGACTTAAGGTGACTTGATCAAAAACTTATTAAGAACTTGAGGAGACTTGATTAAGAACTTAATTAAAGAACCCTCCCTCAAAAGCAGCTTAAAAAATTCTCACTTCCTATTTCTAGACTATTCCAGAAAAGCGCAGAGAAAAAAACACTTACTTAAACTTTGGTCCATTTGCATTCTTCATCATCAATATGTAGTACTTTTTTTAGCTGCAATAATGCTTTGTCTACATCATCATCACAATAGGTTTTACCAAGCATTGTCAAAATTTCCAATCATGAACCCTGCGAGCCTAACCACACCCTGCGGTAACTACCACCGTGCAATCCACTCACGAAGAGCCCCAACATTCCGCTTACTGAATTTACCAAGTCGACAGCCCTATACATCACCCTCTGCCCACTCACAGTGTCAACAACAATACGTCCGACACACGATGTCAACAATAATGCAGCCGTCACAGCGCAAACACCCTATAATAATAATTCATAGTTCAAAACCCTATTGCCCTATACCTTCCTGCATAATACATTCAAGCGCCTGTCCTGAACTGAATGTGAACTCTCCATAATAACTCCACATCCCAGTGAACACCTATATTCCCTCAGATGACACCTCCACACCACACATACGAACCATTCATACCACATGCATGAACCATATATACCAAAAATACCAGACGAACGGAAAATGCAAACCACACCTACCACTCAAACAGCAACCAGTCAGAAGTAACGCCACGCGCTGACAACAGCCACTTTGCAGCGCACAAGACGAGACACACCGCAACAAGGTTCTGTCAGCCGCTCCCGCAGCTGAGGCCCAGTGAGGTTTACGTAACAACTACACCCTACTCACTTCATTCTGACAGTAAACAGTACAGCCACCGGTATTGCAGGCTCTTCTTCCCGCCTAACACAGCAGAACGTGGACACACGGATTACTTAAACTAGCTAGGCAATACGCCACAAGACACTAGTCTAATCTTCTTGATGAACAAATCACCCGTAAGAAAACCTATCTGGCTCAGACCCACACCTCCTGCAGTCTTGCCAGCCACTCAGAAAAGAACTCACGATGACGCCGATTCGTGCGCAGACGTGCCCTAATCCTGCCACCTGTTGAGCAAACTTGAGTGACCCCCCCTTTGTCAACGGAACACACACACACACACACACACACACACACACACACAGCCAGGGTCAGAAAACCGGCTGACTCGCTTCTCCTGGTCTAAAAATAGACTAAAGGCGTTGAGTAGGCCCAAACACGAACTAGCCTATCCCTACCGGTTTAAAAATAAACTTCTATTGAACTACCTCGGTCGCGCTGTACACACCCCAAAACTGTCGCCAGCACAGACTGACTGCTGATGACAGAGTGCGAACCGATTGCGCGTAGCTCGTGACAGTGTGACCATGGTAACGATGACAGTACAGGAAGCCTCAGATCTGACAATGATGAACTCTGTATAAAAAGTTACCAAAAGTTAAAGGAAAAGTCATTAGGACAAAAGAAACAAATATTGGAAATCCTTGTGAGTTGAGTCAAAAACATAAAGATTTGGAATCTGTAAGCCTGTTGTGTTTCAATCGATGAATAGTTTGTACATTTTCCGAAAGTGTTTGTGGCGACTCTGACTGAAAACAGAACACAGTTATGAGAATATCGCAAACAGTGCCATAACATATGATACCTTGCAAAACTCCACATTAGAGATCACCCTACTTGAATTCAATATAACTTAAGCAGAAGTAACCTAGGAAACTTAGGAAGCTTCAGATCCTCAGTGCTGAATTCTCTGAATAAGCTCCTTCTTGCGTTATAATCTTGTTTTATTTTACCACATTCAGCAATAAATTGCTTGATTCTGGATCATTTCCACCACATTAGTTGGAAGCAGATATACACCCATTGCAAATGAAAGACGATATTAAAACCCCTGACAGCTGTAGGAGAATATTTGAAGCAAACTCCATACGTATATTCTGAATAAGCGTCTCAATACTTAGGTTGGAGGAAATGATTTATTACACGAATCACCAGCAGGATTTCTGAGGGGATTTGAACCACTGATCATACTTTCACTTTATCTGTTTCACTATAGCAGTCTAACAACAGCATCACTTACGGCGAGATGCGAAGCATCATCTCGACTATCACAACGCCCAGGATACCCGTGGATGAGTATCATCTGTTGTCCAGAGAGCAACAAAGTGTCCTGGTGAGACTCCGCAACGGGTACAACAGACTTAACAGTCACTTGTGCCGAAAGCTCAGGGTGGTGCCTTCTCCAGTCTGTCCTTGTGGACAGGAAGAACAGGCAGTGGAGCATTTGCTCCAAATATGCCCATTGCATAAACAGACAAGGAGAGAAGTGTAGCCAGCAGAGACAGCTCTAATGGCAAAGCTCTACGGCAGTCTACAAGAGCTGGAGAAAATGGCACTGTTCATCTCAAGGGCCGAACTGATCGTGCAGACCAAGGCGTTGGCAAAGAAGAAGATACTTTCACTTTACTAGCACGGGTGCAAAGACAGCTGTCGAGCCACTCTAAATATTACGCAGCATTTAAAAGCCCAGTAGAACAATGTCAACCGGCTGCTTGCAATGTTAGTGGACAGGTCCGGCAATACCTCAAAGAGCGTTGTTCAGCCCCTCAAGCTCTGAAATTTGCTAACATCTGTGGGCCTCCTCCTAACTGCACATGTCATGCATCAGCTTATGAACCCCACAGGCTTGAGGCGTACTGTGTTTTGAAGCAGAAATATCTTTCAAGAAATGTCGATACTTGTGAATGTTTTGATCCTAGTTGCTGCTTTTCACAGGCCGTGTCTTATTCTTCCAACTTGTAATTTCTGCACAAATTTGGCTGGAACTTTTGACACAGATTCCAACCATTCCTTTCACTGAGAGCTCATATCTCTTTTTCAAAGACACGTTTTCGTACAGGCAGGGGAGTCTATCCGATCTCGAGGAGTTTCTTTTCTACTTCTAGATGAATGTGCTTCTTATCAGCAGATATCAATGATACAGCTGCGAGTCTGATAAGCTCCACACACTGGGAAATGGTTGATGGTTGCTGGACTTACTGGTCCCGTTAGTCTGATAAGCTCCACACTGTGGGAAACGGTTGACGGTTGCTGGGCTTACTGGTCCCCGTTAGTCTGATAAGCTCCACACACTGGGAAATGGTTGATGGTTGCTGGGCTTACTGGTCCCCATTAGTCTGATAAGCTCCACACTGTGGGAAACGGTTGACAGCTGCTGGGCTTACTGGTCCCCGTTAGTCTGATAAGCTCCACACTGTGGGAAACGGTTGACGGTTGCTGGGCTTTACTGGTCCCCATTAGTCTGATAAGCTCCACCACTGGGAAGTGGTTGACAGTTGCTGGGCTTACTGGTCTCCGTTAGTCTGATAAGCTCCACGCTGTGGGAACGGTTGACGGTTGCTGGACTTACTGCTCTCCGTTAGGGAGGAAACATTCAGCGCACTGACAGGACAAGAAGTCCTCTTCATGCCGTCGTTTAAAGTGACATTACTGGAACAGTTTATGATGTATGCATTACCCCTCTGTGCAAACGAAAAGTATTATAGTCGTGTTTGCTCTCTCTCTCTCTCTCTCTCTTCTCTCTCTCTCTCTCTCTCTCTCTCTCTCTCTCTCTCTCTCTCTCTCTGTATATATATATATATATATATATATATATATATATATATATATATATATATATATATATATATATTGTTAAAAATATTTTAAAATGAAGTGCTAAAGTCCATCAAGCTACCGTACTCATGTATGAGATGAATTTTAGCACTTCATTTAAAAATATTTTTAACAAATGTTGCTCCCAAGGGGTTGAGCTTTTTCAGATTTTTTAGGACGTTTTAATAGTGTTCATGGTATATATATAAACTGTTAACTTATTTTAACTATATATATTATATATATATATATAAGTAGTAGGGTCAGGGACTTTTCATGCCCCAAAAGGGGACCTCGGAGGGGACCTCCACCGGAAGTGGTGTTGCGCATGTCGGAAGTAGGCGGCAGGTGGCGCGGCAGGTGGTGCGGCAGGTGGTGCGCATGGCGGAAGTCGGTGGCGGGGTCAAGGTCACGGTGTGTGGTGAGTCACGATCGATAATGTCGCCGTCATGTGTTAGAAAAAATAAATTGTTTTGAGTCTTTGTTGTTTGGTGGGGGTGGTTGTTTGCTGACGTAGTGGGTTAAAAATAGATGGGGATGTTTCGTGTTGCTGCGCGCGTGCGGATCGATGTTTGTCGAGGTTTTTTTTTTTTTAAATAAAATAAATGGGGTGTTTTCTCAAATTGCCCGCGTGTTGTCCGCTTACGTAGGCTTGTTAAAAAAAAATGAGATGGCGGTGATGACAGTGATATGCTTAAGGATATGATGATGTGATGATGACAGGGAAAACCGTTTTAAATAAATGACCAGGAAAGAAAAGAATGTCCAATGTGGGACGCAACCATAAGTAGTCTATGGATCCCAAGTGGAAACATCCCTTTAACTAGTGATTGCTGTCCAACAGGAAGGTGGAAAAAACTGTTTGGGTTCAACAAGTTTAAAAATCCACATCCATGAAGTAATGAACAACCAACCTCCCATTAGAATGTTGTTAACGGAGAGTGGCAGTCTGGATCTCCTCTTTTTGAAAGGAGTCACTTATATGATCGAAGGCTTCCCAAAGTAGAAGAATGGGATGATCAGAAACGGCGTTGGGTGGTGATTGATTATTGGATGAGCGGGAAACGGATGACAGGGTGACAAAATTATTCACGAAAGTAGCCATCATCGCAACATGAGTGGCCATGTACATCGAGCAGAATCTGTTTTGGAAAAACAAAGAACAACGGACGCATGCCAGCTTGAAACAGTCATTATCTGGTGTATTCAAGAACCCAAGAGACGCCTCACAGATCACCCTATACTAAACAGGATGTATCCCCTCCGAAGATTGAAGTACGTTCAGGAAGCTTTTAAAGATGCGACATCCAACCCACGGTTATTTGTTGATTGACCTTTCGTCCAGGAGACACCTGATCATCTCCGTCGAGAACAAATAATATACCCCCGACCCATCAAGGTCGTGTATGTGCAGAAACGTTATGTTTCGCTTCCAATATGCATGTATTAACCTGCAACAATATTTTTTCTTTTTGGTGGAGAAATGGAGAGAAGGATGTGGTGGAGAAATTGTATAACACACTTAAAGGACACTGATACAGTGTTTACGCTGGAGTAACCACTCCACTCCGTTTCGTGGCGGTAGTCCTTCAATGAGACTGAGACTTTGTGGATCTTTAAAGCGAGCGCCCATCTACACACGCTTATTTTGCGACCTTAATACATTAACTCTTCACCATCAGTCAGGCACGTATGAGAAGGAATCTACCCTGTTGCGTTGTTTGTTGGTGCAAGCCTGCTGTTATAAGCGGGTCCCTGAAAGGGGCCTCGCCAATTTGATCAACGCCCTAGTGAATGATCCCTCAACATTTTAAAAGTCCCACGTGAGACAGAACTCCTGCCCAGAAGAAACAGTTGTGCAGATACAAGCAGAGCTTACGCTACGCCCTGGCGAATAAAGAACATCCAGCAAGAGAAAAAAAGCAGATCTTGCAGAAGGGGGATTTCCGGTGCCCTCATCAAACCTGTCCTGGGGGTGCTCGGATGATTACTGGGGGGATTGTAACCACAATCAAGGTCAGCATACGAAGAAAATGATTTTAGTGGAAGCTCCTCGTGTGCTAGACTCAGTTCGCGGGCCTCCAGTTCCTGATGCCACATCTGGACAGTCCTTAGGGACATGGATCAGCAAGAGTGTTGATAGATTTAAGACAATTATACAAGCGGCCGAAGACAAGCTAATAAGTATCATCAGACACTTTGGAATATTGAAACGTATTTGATCAGTTTACGGAAAAACCACTGGGAGTAGTGACTGTTTCACCGGCACAACACCTACTCACCCAAACCGAAGCAAAAGCAAGACTGTTGAATGGACGCGTTCAACTCCCATGGTTTTACAAGCGAGGAGAAGCTGTTGTGTAGAGCGAATCAAAAACATGAAAAGCAAAGACGGAGCGCCTTTTACAATAAAACCGCGTTTCAAATCACCCAGATCCTGAAATGGAAGCTACGAGGGGAATCATTGTGGCGAGGAACAGCTGATTATAAAACTCGAACCTCGTTGATTTGGTTCAATGATGTGCTAAGAAAACGTCGGCTACTTCCAACCCGTGGGTTGGAAATCCTTTGGCCGCAGCTCCTCAGTGATGCCTAACATCCCCAAGATTTAGTTTGGAAACCTGACCGTTGGAAGTTTATGACAACACTAATACCCGGCACCCGTGTCCTATTCATCACAGTCAACGAAGTACCTTTCGGTGTGGGTTTCCTCTTCCCCTCAACCACGTTTTTCTATCCACAAAAGCCAACACCCCCCACCATCACTGAGAAACGTGCCTTAACATCTATTCAAAACCACGAGGTACAGAAGACTGAGGCTGTTGGAAGGGAGACACCTTTTTCTGAGGACAAGAACACACAGACGAACCGGAAACAACAGAGATTTAAGCAAGACTAGCACCTTTGACGGTTTGGGAGTCATACTGACTACACCTGAAATGGCTCCGCGGAAATAAGAAAAAAATATGCGAAACAGACAGAATGTTGGGCAGGCTTACAACCCACCACAACGCCCTGGAGATCTTTTGGTGGTGTTCACGCCTTGAAACGTATAGCGAACAAAAGAGTCTGTGCTCAAAGAAATGGTTGAGTCACGAAGATGCTTATACTCTTCATAACCAGGTGCGACACCAGTTTTGAGAGGAGGCGTGTTGTTGATAGGAGGAATGACCATCAATGGCAAGCTGATCTGATTGACGTCCAACGCTGAAGAAAAACAATGATGATTTTAGCTATCTGCTGACAGTCATCGATGTCTTGCAAAATATGCTAGGGTCGATCCTTGAAAAACAAGACAGGACCTTATGTGGAGGCCCTTTTGAACGCATCCTTGAACGGGTCGGAAAACCCATCAAACTTCCAAACAGACAAAGGGCAGAGTTTCTGACAAACCATTACAAACGTTTATTGAAGGAAAGAAGAATACACTTTTTTGTGACAGAAAACGAGGATACGAAAAGCCTCTGTGTAGAGAGACTGAATCGCACTTTGCGAAAGAGAACACTGGCGCTACTTTACCAGAAAAAATACTTATGAGATTTTGGAAGTTTTAACCACAGTTGGAAAAGGCATACAACCATGTCGATTCATCGCAGCACCGCGTGCTTATTATCCCCACATATATGCAGAAGTGACAACACACAACCAAGAAAAATTATGCAGACTCTGTACAAACACGACCCAGCCTATGTCCCTCCTCTCCTCACCCTAAACTGAAACTAGGAATCGTGTACCGACAGTAAAAACGAGGAAGACATTTAAAAAAGGTATTTGCCATCTTGGTCTGAAGAACTTTTCACAGTCCAGCGAATAAAAAAAGACATCCCAGAGTACCATACATTCTCAAAGACGATCATGGAGAAGAGCTTCAAGAACGTTTATGACCAGGAATACAGAAAGTGGGGGAGAAACATATTTATCGTATTTGAAGCGATCTTGAAGCAACGCAAAAAAGCTAAAGGACGCGTGAATATTTAAATCAATTGGTATGGCTTATGACTCTTCATATCAATTCATGGATTCTCAGACAGCACTGACCACCTACGCACACTGGACCATGGCCTGATCAGAACCAAGTAGTATCAGCTCTGACTCTTGATGAGATGAAACCGCCACTCTACGCGGGACCAAAAAATCTGCGCTTTGGCTGTGTTTGGACGACGAGTTCCTCGCGGAGAAATTGTTTTACGGTTGTCAGACGCTCCTGGTTTTATTGTGGTAGTGAGGGGTCTCCTAATTAATCGAGTCCGCGGTCAAGGAGTGGACAATTTGTGGGTGGCCTCTTCTTGGTAGTTGTCTCGGGTACATACTTCCAAATCTACCCATCGATCCACGGCCAACACCCACTGCAAACCAGCTATGTTCTACTTGACGTTACCCAGCAACAGCTCCATGTCGTACTAACTACCGCCGAAATTAAAAAAAACAAAAAAAAACCCAAAAACCGCCAGTCACATTTTCACCAAACTGCCTCACCCGTGTGACTTGAATGGAGATTACGAAGTGGGTCCTGTCTGAACTTCAGTTTCAGCAACACATACTTTAAACATTGAAGAACAAGAAATTTGAATCATTTTTCACGCCCAATAGAGAGTCAGATCAACAGTCGAAACAACCCACCTGCGGGATTGTATGAATCAGCAGAATTTTTGACTCAATACTTAAACCAAGCTTATCGACGCTCTGTGGGTCCAAAGAAAAAAGACGGCAAACATCAAAACTTTATTACAATTTGGACAATCGTGCTAAAACTCCGAAAAGTGACAGTTAGACTGTATGATCTGAAAGCGTTCACCAGATCAGCCCACATTAGAGATATCTTGAGTCTGGAGAGAGACATTATGTTTGGGAAAGGAGTCTAGTGAAATTAAAAACCAAGCAACTCTCCAACGAGGGTTTTGAGGGGTGACTATGTCTCTGCACTTGGTTTCAACCACGCCTGTTGGTTTATGTAGATGGATCCCTTTGCCCGAATTGACCCGACTAATTAGGGAATCAGAGCACAGAGTCCTACATCATATTTTTGAAAAACCCAAACTATAAACCTCTGAGTAGATCCAGTTCAACACAGAGAAAAACCTTTTAAACCAAAGACACAGGCAAGCCTCTGTCATTGACAAAGGGAAAACCATCGCGAACGCTTCACTTTCGGCGCAGACGACCTGACGGCCCTTTAAGAGATGAGCTTCCACTTCCCTTGAACACTGATGAAAAGCATATGAAGACATTACTGCGCCCAAGCTGGTCATGGGGCTACCATGTGTTATAGGGGGAAGAAAATTACCTAAGGAGAGGACTTGGAAACCTACTGGGAGACTCGGCGTACTCTCATCCCATTGGTTATAAAAAAGTGAGTGTGAAAGCTTTTAACTTTGAAAGGGAAGGGACTCGAACTGGCATGCGCTTGTCGCACGATTTGCAGTCTGGGCAAAATTTGAAGTCCGCTCTCGCAAGAGGTAAGCAGGCTGGCAAACGAAAGTTGCAGCAAGCAGTGATCAGAGCACCGGCCCTGCAACACCACCGGGTGAAACCCGCTAGAGGCGTACTAAAATAGCGTGCTCAACCACGGGACACTCCATACGCAGCAAAGGGAAAAAAAGAAGACCACCAGATTCTCTTCCTCGAGACATTTTTTGGATAGACACCGATGCCGTATGCTACACCAGCAATCGCGTGAAAGTGTAAATACTGACTTGACTTGTTTTCTGTATGTGTAACATCAATCAGCGTAGAAGAAGGTGCTTTGTAGAACATCATCCACAATCAACCATGGCCCATGGTGCACACATTGAATTTCCACATCAGTGGTGCCACCTCGACTACGTGGATCTGAGCAATACCAAACTCCACATTCCGTGTAAAGTGACAAAAGCCGATGGCACAGCCCTTGGACGCCGGCACAGCTGTTGCCCCTGTCACAACTGCTCCATAGCCTTTTTCCACAGGTGGATGCTCCCTGAAACGACACCCAGATTTCATCCAGCACGGCCCAACACTTACACCCTACCGAGTGTACATCGAGCAACGATTTGAAACTACGGCAAAGGATGCGATAGACAGTCATTAGACAAGTAGTCTGTATTTTCTCTGACACACCCGGCCGTCATGAGGACACCCAAGAGATGAGAGGGGGGTGGGGCAATGTCGGTCTGAAGATTCGACGTGAGCTGACATCTAAGGAGTGGAGGAAGTGGATATGTTGGGGCGCCTTCACAGACAGATATATGCTCCCAGAACGCTACCTGATCACGTAGTGGACTCCAAACTCAGACTCATACCCCTCCCAAAAACGCCTTCAAACCTCATGGCACATGATGGTGTGTAGCGGGTGCGCCCTATAAAAGTGTCCATCAAACTCCACTTCCCTGTTTCGTTCCGCAAAAGTGAAACTGAATCCGCTTTTTCCTTTGGCTCACGTAATGGGCTGGAAAGGAGTATGTGCAAGTACCCTCTAAAGAGAAACGTTCAGAAGACCTTCGCTAACCCCCAATGCAACTTAAGCGCTGTCCAAGACAACCACTTTCTCAGTCCAGACACCCAAAACAAGATCGTAGACGCTCTTGTTAACGAGCGCAGCGTTCAATGGGCGGTACCAACAGAAATCCATCCCACTTTCAACACGCCAACTTAAATTTCCTTGTCTGTATATACGGAACGCCAGATTCCCTGCCAATGCCCGACCCCGGATTTTGAACAGCGGCATTTTTGTGAGGGCCTAACTACCGTCCCCCGCAACCGGTGGTAAGCCTACACTTTCGTGCCCTCGAAATTTTACCTAGCTTGTTGGTGGCACACTACACTGTTGTTCCGAACTAATGTGGGGCCGGCGAGTCCTATGGCGTTCCAACTAATGGTTGTCAATATCACCTCAAAATAAACCTCTTGCCATCAATGAGCAGATGGTCTTAAAATCATTGTGGCCTCTTTTCTGTGCCTTCCTGGCTTCCTTCAGATGAGGGGAAAGTTTCCTTCTGATTTCCAACCCCGTTTAGTGAAAAGTCTCGCCAATGAATATGTTCGTTCCCTTTAATTTCCGTTTTGCCTTCAATAACTTTACCTTGTCTTTGTAAACAAGTACATCTGGCTATAATGGGAGAAATCTACTTGAACTTATACGATGGAACCCTGACCGAAAGAAAAATTCAACTAGTAAGTTCTAATGTGTCCGTGATCAAATCCTTCAACAAGCCCTCACAGTTTTCGCTGATTCTCCATTTTCGTGCCTTAACGGATGCCATGAACAATGATGTAATTACGTGGACCGACCTCCAAATCATCAATTTTCATTCCAAACAGTTTATCCTATCTTTCAACTCTCTGATGGATTCGGTCAGTCCATTGTTTACTTGCCTGAGGTCACAGACGTCTCTCTAAGAGTCTCAACTTCTCTTTTAAGCAAGAAACGTGTCCTAATAACCCGCAATGTCCTTGTTTCATTGTCATTGAAACTGTCTACTCAGGTAGTCAACATCGTCACAAATCACGTCATTGTTTGTTGCTGTCCCACGTCACACTTTGCCGTCTGTCTCCATGGTCAGTAGAAGACCCTGCGTCCAGACTCGCTCCACCGGATCCACAGGCCTCGTGAGACGGGTTCTGCTTGCCGGAGATCTGCTTTCGAGTGACCTGGGTTCGGTTCTACATCACCACATCGCATCAGGAGGTATCCTGAAAAATACACCGTGAGGGTCGATTCCTAACCACAACACCGTCCGTACGGCTCTCGGCGTCAATGCGGGAAACGTATTAAGAAGTCTTCCTCCTTGTCGATCAAACAATGAATGAGACGAAATTGGCAACAAACTACCACATCTTGCACTGAACCAAGTGGTTCAGCTGGCATGGCATCTGAAGTTTACACTGGCCAATTTTACAGTAACGGGGGTATACACTGTCAGTGAAACTTGGCGTGTAACTTGAGACAGTGTGCAGCCACGACTTACTCTTCCAAGTACGTAAAAGAAGCCCCAGAGAGAGAGAGCAGAGAGAAGAGAGAGAAGAGAGAGAGAGAGAGAGAGAGAGAGAGAGAGAGAGAGCATTATCATTCCCCTCCAGACCACAAGAATCGTGAAATGAATTAACTGCCCTGTCCACAGTCGCCGTACCGGGGGGGGGGGGGTCTCTGTCCCACCCTCAAACTGTAACTGCCTTCCCATTCCACATCCATCCACCCACACTCTCCCCATTACCCTGCCCTTTCCCACCCTCCTACCCCTACCACACACACACACACACACACACACACACACACACACACACGATCCACACACACACACACCACACACACAATGGCGCACACGCACAACACACACACACCCACACATGCACGCACAACACACTCACACACACACACACACACACACAACCACACACAACACACACACACACACACACACACAACACACACAGCACACACACACACCTCTCCCTACCCACACACACACACACACACACACACACGACAACACACACACACACAACACACACAAACACACGCACGCACAACACACAATACACACACAACACACACACACACACACACACACACAAACACACAGCACACACACACACACACACACACACACACGCACGCACCACGCAAACGCACTCACACGCCACTACACACACACACACCACACACACACATGGCATCACATCACACACACACCACACGCACACACACACACACACACAACACCCACACACACACGCGCGCGCGCGCGCGCCGCGCGGCGCCGCACCACACAACACATGTCTTCCACATCCATATTCTTACACTCAAAGAACACGAAATTTCGTTAAAGTGCATTTTCAGTGATCTCTCTCTCTCAACTTTCCTACTCTTTCTCTCTGTCCTTTCCTCTGTTTGTGTGTTGTGGTGTGTGTGTGTGTGTGTGTGTGGTGTGTGTGTGTGTGAGTGTGTGTGTGTGACGTGTGTCTGTCCTCTCTCTCATCTCATCCTCCTACTTCTCTCTCTCTCGTCCTCGACTCTCTCTTCTCACTCGTCTCTCTCTCTCATCTCTCTCTCTCTCTCTCTCTGTATAGACATTTTTTTACAAAAAAATACAGATAATCTGACAATATAGTCTTAGCAACAAAAATACATTAACGAAAACAACAAGATGCCATCATGCAAACGTACTCCGCAGTTTATCTGAATTAGACATAAGAGTATGTTAGTATGAAAAAACCCACGATCTACAGTCAGATTATAGATGTAAAGCTATTTCAAATCCGTCAAATAAAACAGTAAATTCAAAGATTGAATTGTGATAACCTTTCTAAATACCAATTTTTTTAACCCACCAATAGAATCTATAAGAAAATAACGGCAAAATAACGGTATTTAACGATTACTCAAACCAAGGTACGCTTTTGCAACTAGTATTTCAGTCCTCACACAGCTAAAGCTTAATTTACCTACAAATTTCATCCAGATTCGGACAATAGTCTAGAATAACGGTTTTTACACGGTCAGATTATTGAAACACTATATGTGAGGTGCCATTTGTGTGTGAAACCTTTCTATACACACCAAACTTTCATTTTTTTTAAAAACCAACCCACCAATAAATAAAAAAAAGGGAAATAACGAGGTTTTAAAACAGGTTTATTAACCGACGTACAGTTTTTTAAAATGTATTTTATCACACACTGGGGCTAAAGCCAGCGTACATACCAAATTTATCCAAATCGGACATATGTCAAGAATGTGGTCCAGTTTTTTAACGGTCAACTTTTTGAAACACTAACATCATAGAAGGTCCATTTGTGTGTGATAACTTTTCCTATAACCAAAATTCATTAAATTCCACCTTATGTAAAAGAAATAACGGCAAAATAACGATTTTCTTAAACGGTGTTTAATCGATTTTACAGCATTACATCACTAACATAATGGGAAAGGTTCTGATATTTCCACAAGCATCATTCAAACCCGATCCCCTGTGAAATGCAAACCTTTGCCGTTGGTTTGGGAGCGTTGGGTGTCTCTTAGACCCCGGAGAGCTATGCTGGCGGGAGAATCTTCCTCCTGGTAGGGCCGACCCAACCAGACAGGGTCAAAAGGGTAGAGACCAACAAAGAGCACTCACAGGGCCCACCAGTTTGATGGTTTGAATTGGGCTAACAAACCCGTCCCAAGAAAACAAACGTTGATACAGAAACCGCAATGACATTTTCATGAGAAAAGCATGGTGGGGAAGAGTTCGCTTCTAGCAGAGCCATGACTCGAGATGGTGAAAGCCTTCAGGAACCAGTGCGCCGACAACTCTTCTGACGACCAAAGCCAAGACCAGGATAGGGGAACCTGGAACCATCAGAACCCTATACAGACGGGAAAAACAGCACAATGAGTAGGTTGAGATGCACAGTTCCAACCAAAAGATCCTTTCCTGTGCGAGACTAGATGACAGGAACAGGAAGACAAGGCTGGACCAGTGGAGGACACCAAATCATCTACTCTGACGATAAGAAGAACCAGCCACAGCACACGCACCGAGAGCGCTGCTGATGACCCCGAGGCGATGCGAGCACTGCTGTCCCCCTGGGAACCAGTGTCACCAAGGATCCTCACTAGCAAGATTCAATTCAAAGGGCAGGAAAACCACCATCGTTACAGTGCTACGCCACCCACAAACGTTTGCAGACCCCTAGGGAAAAGAGAATTCTACAATCAACTCCAAACAGTCCGTGGATAGATAGCCGAAGATAGAACCTAAGATCGCTCTGGAGATCTCACTGCCAAAGTGGTAACGTGACAACAAGGGCAGAGACCAATTATTGCATACACGAACAGGAATACAAAATGAAAATGGAGAACTGTTTGTGGAATTCATGTGCTCTCAACGAATGGTCATCGGAGGCACTGTTTTCCACAACCAAAAACATTCAGCAAGAATGACTTGTAAAGATTCACCTGATGGGAAGACCCAGAACCAAATCGACCAATTACCATCGGGCAGAAAATGGCGCAGAATGTGGTGACATGACGTGAATTGAAACGAGGAGCAGACGCAGCATCAGACCCCAACCGTTGTGACGCAGTGCTAAAGACCCAAATTGAAAAGCCACAAGACCAAACAGGCCGACTATCACATAAGTTACAATGTACAGCAGACTGAAGGAGAGAGCAAACCACAAGGGGGTTCAAACTGGAACTGAGAAAACAGATTCAGCATACTTGACCAACTTGCTGAGAAAACAATCGAAGACCACTGGAGTGACCTGAGGGAGGTCTGCAGACAACATGTACACAAGTGCTTGGAAAGAAGCGAAGAAAAACACAAAGAAATGGCGGACAGCTGGAACATGGACCCACATCACAGAAGCGGAAGGCACCTAAAAGACCAGAACAACCAGACCCAAGACCAAGACCAAGACAACAAGCAAGAGTTACAGGCACACTCACTGTGACTGTCAAACCGCCAAGTAAGAAAAGTGCTAGAAAAGACAAGAAACAATTCATCCATGAGCTCACAGAAGAGTGCAGAACATCGCAGACAGAGAAACATAAAAGACTGTCTGAGATTACCCGAACACTTTCTGGAAAGACCCTAGCAACCCCAGACGCCCGGGTCAAAAGCAAGGAGGGAAACACCCTCGCAGAGAAGCGGAGCAATAGAGCAAGGTGGTCAGAGCACTTTAAAGAGACACTGAATAGACAGACACCACCTTCCCCTCCAGACATTCCACCACGCAACCCCAGCTTCTGGACATCAAACACAGGCCCACCAACCGTGACGCGAAGTTACCAAAGCATCAAGTCACTGAAGTCAAGGTAAGCAAACAAAACGGGTCCAGACGAATTCCCACCTGAATGCACTGAAAGCAGACATCCCAGACGTCAACAGAATGCTGACAGTATCACTCCTAAGCAAGATTCTGGGAGCAGGAACGAGTGGCCAGAAGACTGGCAAAAGAGGCCACCAGGTTAGAGCAGGCCGAAGAAAGGGGACCTGTCATCCTGTAAAAACTGGAAGAAGGGATTATGTGCGGTCCATCCGGGGAAGGTTCAATACCAAAATACATGTAAATTAATAAATTAAATTAATAAGAGAGACTAAAGACCTGCCTAGAACAAGACCCTCCGCCAAGAACAGCTGGATTTTTCGCCATGACAGTATCATGCACAGACCAAATAGCCACCATGAGAATTATCATCGAGCAGACCTCTGGAGTGGGCAACCCCCTTTACGCAGTAATTTGTAGATTTCCAGAAGGCATTTGAACAGCATCGACAGAGATACCATCCTGGAAACTCATGACACCACTATGGCTTCCACCCAAGTTTTGTTGCCAACATCCAGCAACTCTAACGAGGATGCCACATGCCAGGTTCGGTCCACGATGGTGAAGCTAACGAAGCCCTTCACTGTAACAAACCGGCGACCGTGCAGGGGTGTCTACAATCGCCAACAATTTTCTGTGGTCGTTGACAGGATTAATGCATGCAGTCTACAGACGGCAAGAGGGAACAGGAATCCAGTTGGACTTTCACCAAGCAACTGGAAGACCTAGACATCTGCCGACGACATCACCTCTGACCCCCAAACAGCAAGACGCACAAGAAAGCGTGTGCCGGGTAGCAGAGGAACCGAAAGACAAGGCCTCCCAAATCAACATAAATAAAACAGAACCCATGAGAGTCAACAACCAGCAACGAGAGCCCACTACTACTAACAATACAGAAGAACATCATAGAAGTGTTGTACAAGTTTGTCTAACCTCGGCAGTGTGGGGCAGCACATGATGGAGGTAACAGATGATGATAACAAGAGTCGCATCAATAATGCCCAGGCACACCTTTTACTACGCTAAACGACCAATCATGAATTCCTCTGCCCTCTCACTCCATAACAAGTCAAAAATCTCAACTCATATGTAAAACCTGTCCATGTGTAAATGGTTCTGAAACGTGGCGAACAACAAAGACAAACACCCACAAACTCCACACATTAATCAACCAGATGTCTGCGAAACATTGTGAACATCAGATGGCCAGATTTTAAATGCCAACGCAGAATCAGTGGAACAAGACCCGCAAGTCCAATAGAAATAGAACTCAGAAAACGGAAGATAGGGATGATTGGCCACACCCTCAGAAAGTCTACATCCAAACATCACAAGACCAGCCGCTTAGAATGGAACCCTCATGGGCAAACAGAAAGTGGGAAGACCAGCAGACATGGCGAAGGAGTACCGACGCGGAATGAAGGCCGCCGGAATGACGAGGGCCAAGCTGAAGAAGATCACACCAAAACCGTGTCCGCTTGGAAGAGTGTGGTTGCGGCCCTATTTTCCCCAGGGAATACAGAGTGACTAAGTCAATAATTCAAGTCATTCAAACCGCTTAAAAAATAGACCGATACATATCTGAAATATTCCCTAAAGAAGAAAAAAACCGTTTTGGCCGTTATAATAGCCGTTAATTAACGGCTTAGCTGGTAAAAAATAAAACACGGGCATCCAATCGTGACACCAATGAACATACCTACAAATTTCAAAAGATATAACTAGTAGTTTTGTCTGGAGCGAGTGGAAACACATTTTGACCATGGACAAACACGCAGACAAACAGACAGGACACGCAGACAAGCATTTACTTCGTTCAATTGTAAAGTATCCCTGTTCTATAAGAACTGGGATACCAAAAGACAAGGAAATTAAGAAAGAAAAAAACAACAAAGTACAATTATTAAAAAGTCCGAGTTTTTTCTGGTAAATACCCCAAAACCCACGCCATGTGACACTATTAGATGAAACAACAAGATGCAAACCAATAAACCGTAACTCCCGTTTATCCTGGAATAACAGAAGATATTCCATAAAGTATGATAAACCGTCATTGGGCTGGTGTAACCGTTTAGCAATGGCAATTCTAGGTAAACATCGGCCAACATCGAGTGACCTATAATGAACATAACAAAATTTCAGAAAGCTTGGCCCAAGTACTTTCTGAGAATTCCATAAATGAAGAAAAACCATAATGTGGGCAGTTAGTAAAACGGCTAAAAACTGTAGACTTAAACCTGACCCATAATATAACATACCTCAAATTTTTCAAAAAGAACGTCCAAGTACTTTCTGAAGATGATTCCATGAAAGAAAAAAACCTTTACAAGGCTGTTACAGCCCGTTAAGTAAGCGGCTATAACGGATAAACAAAAACACGGGCATCAACCGTGACCCAATAATAAACATACCTGCTAAATTTCACCATTGATCGCCAATACTTTTTTCTGAGATATACCATAAATAAGAAAAACGTTACAGGCCTTCACAGCCGTTAGTAACGGCTATAACGGTAAACTAAAACATCGGGCATCATCCGTGACCCATAATGAACATACCTTCAAATTTTCAGAAATATCGGCCCAGTAGTTTTGGATGGAGCGAGTGGAACACATTTTGACCACAGACAGACAGACAGACAGACACACACACACACACACACACACACACACACACACGCACGCACGCACGCACGCACGCACGCACGCACGCACGCACGCACGCACGCACGCACGCACACACACACACACACACACACACACACACACACACACACACACCACACACACTCACACAGCATTTCTTCGTTCCCATTCTAAAGTATTCCCTGTTCTATAAGAACTGGGAGTACAAAAACTGTTATAGGCCGTTATAGCCGTTAGTAACGGCTTTAACGGGAAAATAAAACATTGGGCATGATCCGTGACCAATAATGAACATACCTACAAATTTTCAGAACGATCAGCCACGTACTTTCTGAGATATTCTATATAAAAAAAAACCGTTATGGCCGTTAGTAACGGCTATAACGGTCAAATGAAATATTGGGCATGATCCGTGGCCCATTATGAACATACCTACAAGTTTTCAGAAAGATTGGCCAACTACTTTCTGAGACATTCTATAAGGAAGAAAAACCGTTATAGGCCATTACATCCGTTAGTAACGGCTATAACGGTAAAATAACACATCGAGCATCATCCATGGACCATAATGAACATGCCTACAAATTTTCAGAAAGATCGGCCAAGTACTTTCTGAGACATTCCATACAGAAGGAAAACCGTTATGGGCCACTATGGCTGTTAGTAACAAGTATAGCGGTGACCCATAATGAACATACCTACAAATTTTCAGAAAGATCGGCCAAGTACTTTCTGAGATATTCCATAAAGAAAGAAAATCATTATGGGCCGTTATGGCCGTTAGTAACGGCTATAACAGTAAAATAACACATTGGGCATAATCCGTGACCCATAATGACCATACCTTCAAATTTTCAGAGAGATCGGCCAAGTACTTTCTGAGATATTCCATAAAGAGGGAAACCGTTATTGGCCATTATGGGCCGCAAACAGAAAAGCGGAAACTTGCGAAAAATGACCTTGTTTTGGACCGTTCTGCCTGAACACATTGCACTTGCCAGATGGAAAAAACCATTATGCACGTGCAAGCACTGCTGTTTATGTGTGAGATGCTGTCGCTCGCTTGGCTTTATAAGAAGACATTCCACCAGTAGCAGGCCTGATCTGACAATGCCTCCACGACGAAAATTAAGCGAGTTGGATAGGGGACGAGCTGTTGCATGGTTCCAAGATGGTGTTCCCAAGCGAGAAGTGGCCAGGCGACTTCATGTGTCCATCTCGGTCATTGTCCGACTGATTCAACGCTTCACAGCCACTGGGATTGTCCATGAAAGACGCAGATCTGGTCGACCGAAGAAGACAACCCCACGTGACGATCGTCTCATTGAACGACAAGCCCTGCAGACAAGAACAGCCTCTTCCAGCATCATTCAAAGGCAGTTCAGGGTGGCTACTAACATCAACATCAGCCAGCAGACCATACGGAACCGCCTACATGGGTTTAATCTCCGTTCTCGTCGCCCAGCAGTACGGCCAGGACGCCACTGTCCAAGAAAAGGTGGCCTTTGGTGGAGGTTCTGTAATGGTCTGGGGGGCCTTCAGCCTTCACCACAGAACACCCTTGTATCATGTACAGGGTAACCTGACTGGCATCCGATACCGGGATGAGATCCTTCGACCGCTGGCTGTGCCTACACTGCAGCAGACGGGACCGAGGGCTGTCTACCAGGATGACAACGCTCGCCCCCACAGGGCAAGGGTGATCAACGACTTCCTGCAGCACTCTGGAGTCAACAGAATGGAGTGGCCAGCATGCAGTCCCGATCTCAACCCGATTGAGAACCTCTGGGATGAGCTGGATCGCAAAGTGAGGAGCCACCCCCCTCCCAGGGATGCCCAACACCTCTACCAGATGCTGCAGGCTGAGTGGCAGGCGCTTCCACAGAAGATCTTCACCAACCTGGTCAACTCGATGAGGACTCGATGCGTCGAGTGCCAGAACAGCCATGGTGGTTACACGCATTACTGAGCTTTTGGGAGCATCAGTATGCCCTGTCTTGTGATTTCAATGACTTTGGGAAATCAAATTTGGATACGTACCCACTTTAATCAAATGTACACACCAAACGATTGCTCGAGATTGAAGGCAATTGTGTGTCGTTATCACTAAAGAATGGAATTAAATGTTGGCCAAACTTCAACGCATTGACTTTCTTATTTTGACAGTTATGAATGTTTGTAAAAGTGATCCTTAACTTTTTGTGTGTAGCTTAGAACTGGGAGTACTTTAGAATGGGAACGAAGAAATGCTGTGTGTGTGTGTGTGTATGTGTGTGTGTGTGTGTGTGTGTGTGGTGTGTGTGTGTGTGTGTGTGTGTGTGTGTGTGTGTGTGTGGTGTGTGTGGGGTGTGTTCTGTGTGTTCTCTCTGTGTGTGTGTGTGTGTGTGTGTGTGTGTGTGTGTGTGTGTGTGTGTGTGTGTGTGTGTGTGTGTGTGTGTGTGTGTGTGTTGAGGCATGCTTTATGGCACAAACTGATGAGTCAAGGCATATCTGGGAAAATACTGCTCGTTGTAATCAATATGTATGATCAAATAAAATCGTGCATTTTTCTAAATGGTCAAAAATCAGAGTTCTTTGGCAGTTTTAGGGGAGTTCGTCAAGGAGAAAACCTTTCACCCTTATTGTTTTCATTATTTTTGAATGATCTACAACAGTTCCTTATTGACAATAACTGTTCTACTCTAGAATATGATTTAACGCAAGAGTTGAAACTTGAACAGTTTATTAAATTGTTTGTATTGTTATATGCTGATGATACAATTTTATTGGCAAATTCTAAATCAGCTTTGCAAAAAGAACTTAATGCCTTACATATATATTGCATGCAATGGCAATTAGAAGTAAATCCAAAGAAAACCAAAATAGTTGTCTTTCATGGTCGAAATAGTATGCGTGAAATTTTTTTCTTTGGGAATGAAAACATAGAGGTTTTTAATTCAATGGAATACTTAGGCATCAAGTTCAGCAGAACAGGTTCTTTTTACAAAGCAAAACAAAAAGTGCTTATAATCAGGCTCTCAAGGCAATGTTTTCATTATTACAAACTGCAAGGAAGCAGAAATTGCCAATTGATGTTTGCATATGTTACGCTAAATTTGTGAAATTGCCTGTTTCATGAAACGAGCAAGATTTTGCCTGTTTCATGAATCGGGCAATGAAATTGCGTATTTCATGAAACAAGCAAATGCCTTGCCTGTTTCATGAAACAAGCAAATTTTGATTGCGCGTTTCATGAAACAAGCAGAGAGTAATTTGAGCCTCGGATGCTCAAATAATTCTCTCAAACTCTCTCTCTCACTCGCACACACACTCCCTCTCTCTTTTGTGATCAGTGATCAGTATTCTTCCTGGTTTGTGTCAAGAAGAGATAAATAAATTTTGAGTATAATAATAATAATGATCAACCTTTAGTCTGTCTTGTTTTTGCAAGTTAGTCTGGGGTGACAGGCACTGTTGCAAAGATTTCCAGCTTTAAAACAGGAGCATCGTTTGGTCAAGCACATGCTCGACATTGGCATCTCACATACCCTTGTCCGTTTCCAATGGAAAGTGATCGTACAGCGCTTCTAACCGTCAGTTCATTTGAAGGAACAGCTGAGGGAGACAAAGTGCGGTGCTTAACAAACTCAACTGCCGTTCGAGCAAGCCAACCTTGAATAACTCCAGCTTTCGTTCCAACTTTGAAATTTCCAGACACATTTGTGTCCAACACAACACCGAGCAGATTAAGTGGGTCACCTCTTCCTCTGTCAAATTCAGACACCGGTATGATGACATTGTCTCCAACGCTCAGTGGTTTCAACTTGCGATTTGACCGTGCAACCATTCGACTGGCTTGTTTCTGCAAATTTCCTGCTGCAGTTTTTCTTAATATGATGTGAGAGTTCTCTTGAGTATCTTCTTCTGCTGGCACATTTTGCGCTGCTGGTGAATCATGCTCTGCCACTGAATCAGGCTCTGCTGCTGCATTTCGCTCTGCATCTGAATCAACTCTGCTGTTGCATTTCGCTCGGCTCGCACTGCATCTGAATCAATCTCTGCTGCTGCATCTCGCTCAGCATCTGAATCAGGCTCTGCTGCTGCATTTTGCTCTGCTGGTGAATCTCGCTCTGCATCTGAATCAAGCTCTGTTGCTGCATCTCGCTCAGCATCTGAATCAGGCTCTGCTGCTGCATTTTGCTCTGCTGGTGAATCTCGCTCTGCATCTGAATCAAGCTCTGCTGGTGAATCTCGCTCTGCATCTGAATCAAGCTCTATTGCTGCATTAGGTTCTGCTGCTGAATTTTGTGATGTCTCATCCGCCTCATTCTGTTCACGAAGCATCTCTTCCAGATCTTCTTCAAGGATCCCATTTCTGATTCTATCCAAAAATGCTTGAGGCAATTTAGATTTCAGTCCTTGACGCGCTGACTGACCGAACATGGCTTTGAAAGGTTCCATTCCAATGGCCTCACTGTACGATGTGTTCATGTGCCACTCCACGAACCTGATACCGACAGACCACTTTGGACAGTTGTGATCTCGCATCCATGCTGTTAAGGCGTCCTTCATGGTTGCATTGCTTCGTTCTACAGAACCTTGCGACTGGGGGTGTCGCGGTCGTCCATTAACTAACTTGACATCATTCCACAGCGATGCCAGCTCCGATATAACTGCTGCTGTAAACTCGCGGCCGTTGTCAGACTGAATTACTTTTGGCGCGCCAAACTCCAAGAAGATATTCAGCAGTTCCGAAGCAACTTCTTCCGCCCGTTTTGATGTCAAAGAACGCAAGAAATGAAATTTCGTTAAGTGTTCCTGATAATGCATAATGAAACGATATGACCCATCTTTGAGTGACTGCATGTCAACGAGATCGACTTGTCCACGCTCGTTTAAATCTTTAACCGTTATAGGACGAACCACAGTTCCCGAAACAGTTTCCTTCTTTCGTTTCTTTTCCAGGCAACGTTCACATTGTGAGATGTAGACTCTCACGTTTGGAAGTGTAATGTTGTCGTAATGTACCTGCACCTTCTTCCAAGTCTTTTTTTCCCCTCCGTGGCCTGAAAAAGCAAGTACAAAATCTGTCACCTAAAGCAATAAATATCTTTCATCATGAATGATTTTAACGGAAATCCACATTTTGAAAAAAAATAGACAGAGAGAGACAGAGAGAGAGACAGAGAGAGAGAGACAGAGAGAGAGAGACAGAGAGAGAGACAGAGAGAGAGAGAGAGAGACAGAGAGAGAGACAGAGAGAGAGACAGACAGAGAGAGAGACAGACAGAGAGAGAGACAGACAGAGAGAGAGACAGACACAGACTCAGTTTGAGATGGAGACAAGTTCAAGTTTAAATTTGTCTCACCTGTGTCCAAATGAAGTGCCGAGACAGACAGAAATATGTGAGGCATGACGTACACCACACCACCAGCCAGACAGACAGAAGATATGTGAGACATGACGTACACCACACCGCCAGGCCAGACAGACAGAGATATGTGAGACATGACGTACACCACACCGCCAGGCCAGACAGACAGAGATATGTGAGACATGACATGCACCGTCAGCCGAGACAGACAGAGATATGCGAGACATGACGTACACCGCCAGCCCAGACAGACAGAGATATGTGAGACATGACGTACACCGCCAGCCCAGACAGACAGAGATATGTGAGACATGACGTACACACACCGCCAGCCCACACAGCCAGAAATATGTGTGACATGACGTACACCGCCAGCGCAGACAGACAGAGATATGTGAGACATGACGTACATCGCCAGGCCAGACAGACAGAGATATGTGAGACATGACGTACACCACACCACCAGCCCAGACAGACAGAGATATGTGAGACATGACGTACACCACACCGCCAGCCCAGACAGACAGAGATATGTGAGGCATGACGTACACAACCAGCCCAGACAGACAGAGATATGTGAGGCATGACGTACACCACACCACCAGCCCAAACAGCCAGAGATATGTGAGACATGATGTACACGTAAATTTGTCTCATCTGTGTCCAAATGAAGTGCCGAGATAATAACCTTTTTCTTTTCTTCTGCAACCATGACTTTTCCGGTTTTCAAACGTACCACTTGCTCAATTCCACCAAACTTTGAAATAACAAAACTTTTTAGAATGTGATAGTTCTCCGTGGTTGTCTTTCGCCAGTCTTCTGATTTTTCAGAACTTCAATCACTTTCCGCTCGTAAGAACAGTCCCATACGCGATTTGTCATGTTGACGATCAAGTACAGACTAAACACGCAGCACTCTCCAACAACTACAAACTCAACAAAGCAAAGCGACGCGTATAATTTGAGCTGCACTCACTTTATTTGAGTGTCCGACTTCCGTTCTATCTGCTCACCCCTTGACACAAACCAGGAAGAATACTGATCATGATCACAAAAGAGAGAGGGAGTGTGTGTGCGAGTGAGAGAGAGAGTTTGAGAGAATTATTTGAGCATCCGAGGCTCAAATTACTCTCTGCTTGTTTCATGAAACGCGCAATCAAAATTTGCTTGTTTCATGAAACAGGCAAGGCATTTGCTTGTTTCATGAAATACGCAATTTCACTGCCCGATTCATGAAACAGGCAAAATCTTGCTCGTTTCATGAAACAGGCAATTTCACAAATTTAGCGTAATACATACAATTATTTAATTCCATAGTTGTACCTGTGTTGTTGTATGGTTGTGAAATTTGGGGTTATGAAAATGTTGATATTTCAGAAAAGTTACAGTCACGTTTTTTAAGTATTTATTTAGATTAAATAAAACTACAATGACTTCAATGATTTATGGTGAAACCGGAATCTATCCTTTATCTGTACTGATTAAAGTAAGAATGATAAGGTTCTGGGCTAACTTAGTTGTTCCTGATTCTAAGAAGTATTCAAACAAAGTATATAATATCTTACATGAACTATATACAAAAGGAATTTTCGTTTCACCATGGCTTAGTTATGTTAAAAGCATTTTATTTGAAACTGGTTTTGATTGTGTTTGGGAATCTCATTCATTCACAAACATAAATAACTTATGTAAGTGTGTTAAAAAGGAGTTGCAAATAATTATGCTCGTGATTGGCGCAGTTCCCTTGAAAACAGCAACAAGTGTGTATTCTATAAAAGTGTAAAGACTGTCTTTGGAAAAGAACATTATATTTCTACCTTACCAGATATTTATGTTATATCTTTATTTAAATTTAGATGTAGTAACCATAAATTGCAAATTGAAATTGGAAAACACCATAATGTTCCAAGAGAATTGCGTATTTGTCGTAACTGTGCAATGGGTGAAATCGGAGATTAATTTCATTGCATCATGGAATGTCCAAAATATAATGAACTTCGTGAAAAATTCATCCTAAAAAATATCTAAAACGAAAGTCTGTTTTCAACTTTTCTAATTTATTTCAAAAGGAAGACACATTTGATTGAATATCAGTAAGGTTCTAAAAATGGGAAGATTGTTTAATGAGATCATTACAGTTCACCAGAATTCAGCATTTCGCAACGGTGTTCACACATTGTTCTGAGTGAGTTTCGTATTTCTCTTTGTTACATTTGTATCCTAAAACCCCAAACAGGGGTAAAAGGTTTAAAATTTTTTTTAATTGAATTAAATTTAAAATTAAAATTTTTGCCCGGGCCCAAACCGCCCGTGGTCAAAATTGTTCCACCCCGCTCCAGGGGGTTAGGGTGTGGGGTGAGGGTGGTTGGGGTTTTTTTAGGGTGGGGGTTTTGAGGGTGGGGGTTTTGAGGGTGGGGGTTGGGGGTTGGGGTGGGGTTTAGGGGGGGGTGGGGTTGGGGGGTGAGGGTGGGGGGTTTTTGGGTGAGGGTGGGGGTGAGGGTTGGGGGTTGAGGGTGGGGGTGGGGTTTAGGGTGGGGTGAGGGGTGAGGGTGGGGTTTGGGGGTTGAGGGGGGAGGGTGGGGGTTTTTTAGGGTGAGGGTGGGGTGAGGGTGAGGGTTGGGTTAGGGTTGGGTTGGGGGTTAGGGGTTAGGTTAGGGTTTTTTTTGGGGTTTTGGTTTAGGGTTGGGGGTTGGGGTTTGGGGTTTTGGGGTTTGGGTTAGGGTTAGGGTTTGGTTTTTCACGGCAGTTCTGAGGCTGCATTGATTTCACGAGTCAAAGTCTTCAAAAGCTTGAGACGGAAAAGCAGAAGAAAAAAAATTGTGCGGCGCACCCAACAACCCCGGGTTTTGGACCCGGTTTCTTGTATCTGACACCCTAGAGTGGCAGGAGATAAAAGGCCCAAAAATTTTTTTTCTACTGTAAGGGGTGGAGAATTTGCGAAACCCACATCGCTTTTTTTCTGTTGTTTCGCCCTATAGCGGGCCCAAAGTTACCCAAAAGCTAAACACAGGCCCCGGGGGGGCTTAAACCCAGGAAAAAGCGGAATTGGGCTCTGTACACCCAAAAACCTGTGAGCTATTTTCTGCCCAAGGTTTTTTAGTGGCGGTTTAAGTTTCCGGGCAGATTCACCATCCTTCCTTGCCCGGGAAAGAAAAAGTTTTTGTTCAGAAGGCTTGAATTTTTTAAACATACACGAACGCACCCCACGTACGTTTTCGGGGGTGAACTGGCGCGCCACACACACACACACACACACACACACACCCCCACACACACAACCCCACATCCCCACCAACCCCCACACATGCGGGACAGCTTTTCACGCTTTCGCGCGCACCCCACAATTTTGTACATAAAAACAGAAAAAATTTCCCTCAATTCATTATATTATTAAATTACCCGATGTGGGGGGTTTAAAGGGATGAATTTTTAAAAGCCTGACTAATGGAAAAAAAAAAAAAAAACAAAAAAAAGGGGCCCGCGCTTGACGAAAAACTGCTTTCAACCCCCAAAGGGGGTTTGGGTGTGTTTTGTGTGTGTGTTGTGTGTTTTGTGTGGGGTGTGGTGTGTGTGGTGTGTGTGTGTTGGGGTGTGTGGTGTGGTGTGTGTGGGTGTGTGTCTGTGTGAAAAGAGAGAGAGAGAGAGAGAGAGAGGAGGGGAGAGAGAGAGAACGAGAAAGAGGGTGGAAGGAATGGTTTTGGGAAAACATGCCAAAACAAGACACTGCATGCAAATTACCTTTAAAATCAATAGGGAAGAAAAGAAAATGCACGTGTACCCGGCCCCGGCATGCAAAAAAATGAGAAAAAGGGGGGGGAGTGGGGGAGAGAGAGAGAGGGGAGAGAGTCTGACATTGAGAGAGAGGGAGGGAGGGGTTGGGGGGTTTGGGGTGGATGATGATTGGGAAAAACAAATAAAAAAACAGGAAAAATGCACGGAAAACCCTTTTTACCACAAAATTTAATAAAAAATGCAGAGAGAGAGAGAGGGGGGAGAGTGGGGGGTGGGGGGGGGAGGATGATTAATAATACATATTGAAGAACTTTTACATGCCCCAGATTTGCTTTGTCATGCAAATCAATAAAAGCTTGATAGGGGAAAATGTTTCACATGACAAAGGGTTGCACTCATAAACTGAAAAAAAAAAATCTCCCCTTCTCTCTCTCTCTCTCTCCCCTCTCTCTCTCTCTCTCCCCTCTCTCTCTTTTCTCTCTTTCTTCCTTTTCCCCCCCCCCCCCCAACACACACACACCACACACCACAACCCCCCCTTTTCTCTTCTCTCTCTCTCTCTCTCTCACAAAACACCAAAACCCCCCCCCCCCCCCCCACCCAAAACACACAACAAAAACACACACACACAAACCACACACACACACAAAACACCCCAAAAACTAAAAAAATTTAAAATACACGGCACACGGCATACGAAAATCTGAGGGGGGGAGGGGGGGGGGAGAGGAGAGAGAGGGGGAGGGGAGAGAGGATTGGGGAGAGGGGGAAAAGAGAGAGAGGGGAGAGGGGGGGGGGGGGGGGGAGGAAAAAAATTGGGGAAAAAAAAATTTACATGGATGCATGACTTCACAGAACAAAACAGATATCACACCCACACACACCACACACACACACACACACACACACACACCACACACACCCCACACACCACACACACACACGCACACCCACCCACACACACAACATATACACGGCACACGGCATACGAGACTGAAGTGGGTCGGGGAGGGGAGGGAGGGAGAGAGAGAGGAGACAGAGAGAGAGAGAGAGGAGGGAGGAAGAGAGAGAGAGAGAGAGAGACGAGAGAGAGGAGAGAGAGAAGCTGAATGAAACTGACGTGCATGCATGACTTAACAGAACAAAACAGATCACCACACACACACACACACACACACACACACACACCACCACACACTGACTCCACACACACACACACACACACACACACCACACACACACACACACACACACACAAACGCACAACACACAACCACACACACACACACACACGCACGCACGCCGCACGCACACACGCACGCACACACACACACACCACACACACATGTGTACTCACGACCTTGAGGTAAAGCCATGTTCTGTGTCATATCCACTTTCATCACATAACTGTTCACTATCACTTTTAACACAACACAAACTGTCTTGTCTGCACATGTCTCGTGGTGTGTCCTACACTCTCAGATCAGCGGCTTGTGTTACAGAATAGTGTGACACTGACAGGGCTTTTGCTGTTGTCCCTTCCTCTCTCAAACCGCCCCACCCCACCCCCGTTCCCCCACCCCCACACTTTAACATGAAGTACCCTTTGCCCGTTTGAAAAAAAATCTAAAACAAAAACTATAGTTGATGTTCAGTAGTTACTCTCACTTAATGTCATAATTTTAAAACCTATATTTATCAATATATGCATAATCTTGGAAATAAAGGTCAATATTTCTAGCTATTATATACACCCATTACAAACATGCAATTCAACTTGTATCAGTGAACATATGTCAACTTGAAAGTAACATTATAATGCTTTTACGTTCTATAGGATGATTTATGTTATGTACTAATTATTTTGTCTCAATTGGGATAGTACTTATGTATGCTTTTTCATTTCAACAAATCTTACGTATATGAATTTTCATACCTGTCTCTCTCTCGCTCGCACGCACGCACACACACGCACACGCACCCACACGCACACACAACACACCACCACCCAACACACACACACAACACCACACACACACACACACACACACACACACCATCACACACACACACACACCAAAACACCCTAATGGTACTACCAACAATACACTTTAATTTGAATTTGCCGATAGAAATAGTAGTAGTGATTGGAAATGAAGTATTATTTTTAATTATATTAATTTATTCACTTATTATTGTTATGTCTACTACATTACTGTTATCAGTAGTATTATTTTGCTTGTAGTAAATATGTTTCCTCTACGTTTCCTTTTAATTAGGCCTCGTTGCTTACATGCAACCATAGTACATATAAATGTAGCAAAAAATGAAGAAATATGTGTTATCACAAACGGTTAACTTTTTGGGCC
>JAFLJL010002288.1:0-32500 GCA_018398815.1 Conus ventricosus | reverse complement strand
TTGAATGATGCTGGAAGAGGCTGTTCTTGTCTGCAGGGCTTGTCGTTCAATGAGACGATCGTCACGTGGGTTGTCTTCTTCGGTCGACCAGATCTGCGTCTTTCATGGACAATCCCAGTGGCTGTGAAGCGTTGAATCAGTCGGACAATGACCGAGATGGACACATGAAGTCGCCTGGCCACTTCTCGCTTGGGAACACCATCTTGGAACCATGCAACAGCTCGTCCCCTATCCAACTCGCTTAATTTTCGTCGTGGAGGCATTGTCAGATCAGGCCTGCTACTGGTGGAATGTCTTCTTATAAGCCAAGCGAGCGACAGCATCTCAACATAAACAGCAGTGCTTGCACGTGCATAATGGTTTTTTCCATCTGGCAAGTGCAATGTGTTCAGGCAGAACGGTCCAAAACAAGGTCATTTTTCGAAAGTTTCCGCTTTTCTGTTTGCGGCCCATAATGGCCAATAACGGTTTCCCTCTTTATGGAATATCTCAGAAAGTACTTGGCCGATCTCTCTGAAAATTTGAAGGTATGGTCATTATGGGTCACGGATTATGCCCAATGTGGTTATTTACTGTTATAGCCGTTACTAACGGCCATAACGGCCCATAATGATTTCTTTCTTTATGGAATATCTCAGAAAGTACTTGGCCGATCTTTCTGAAAATTTGTAGGTATGTTCATTATGGGTCACCGCTATACTTGTTACTAACAGCCATAGTGGCCCATAACGGTTTTCCTTCTGTATGGAATGTCTCAGAAAGTACTTGGCCGATCTTTCTGAAAATTTGTGGGATTTTCATTAGGCCCAAGGATATCCAGTGTTATTTTCCGTAAGCCGTTACTAAACGGTTAAGGCCTATAAACGTTTTTTTTTTTCCTTATAGAAGTCTAGAAAGAGGGAATCTTTTGTTTTTTGGGTTTGTTTTTAAGGGGGGGTTTGTTTTCTTTGCCGGGGTTATCCCGTTCTAACGGCCTAAGGGTTTTTTTTTTTTTTTTTAAAAAATACCCTCAAAATACGGGGCGATTTCTAAAAATTTGAGGTTGTTATTAGGGTAGGATACCCCAATGTTTTTTTTTCGTTAAGCCTTCTAACGGCTTAAGGCCCTTTAAAAATTTTTTATTTTTTTTATAAACGGAATATTTAATGGGAAACAAGAAAATGTTGTATTTTTGTTTTTTTTTTGTTTTGGTTGTTTGGTTTTTTGGGTTTTTGGGGGTTTTAATTTGGTTTTTTTTTTTGGTGGTGGGTTTTTTTTTTTTTGTTTTTGTTTTTTTTTTTTCTTTAAAAATTTTTTTTTTTATTTTTAAAAAATTTTTTATGGGGATATTTTAAATTTAATATTTTTATGGTTTTGTATGGAGTTTTTTAGTTTTATAGGTTTAAGGTGTGAAGGCCTAATTTTTTTTTTTTTGGAATATCCAGAAAGTACTTGGCCGTCATTGTGAAATAGCAGGTTGTTTTTTTTGGGGTCAGGGATGTCCCGTTTTTTTTGTTTACGTTTAGCCGTTCTAAGGCTGAACACCCCTGAAAAGGGTTTTTTCTTCTTTATGGAATATTTCGAAAAAATTTTTGGGCCCATCTTTTTTAAAATTTTGGTTTTTCATTATGGGTCTTTTAAGTTACCGTTATAGCCTTTATAGGGCCCATATGGTTTTCTTTTTATGGAAATCTCGAAAGTATTTGGGCCCAAATCTTTCTGAAAATTTTAGTTCATTTAGGTCACAGATGAGGCCGATTTTTTCCCAGAATACCTTTACAAACGGTTACACCAGCCCAAGACGGTTTTTTCTTTTAGGAATATCTAACCTGTATTCGGGAAAAAACTGGGAGTCTTTTATAGGCTTTGCTCTTGTTGTTTCATCAAGTGGTCACTGGCGGGGTTTTTGGGGTTTTTTACCAGAAAACTCGGCTTTTAAAAATTGTATTTGTTTTTTTTTTTTTCTTCTTTTTTCCTTGCCCTTTTTTGTACCCCCATTCTTTGAAAGGGGTATTTAAAATTTGGAAAACGAAAAATGCTGTCTGGTGTCTGTCTGTTTGTCTGCGGTCTGTCCAGGGTAAAATGTTTTCCACTCGCCCCAACAAACTATAGGTCTATTTTTTCGAAAATTTTGTAGGTAGTTCATTATGGGTCACGAATGATGCCCGTGTTTTTTTTTACATATACCCGGGTATAAGGCTTATAGGGCCCCAAAATTTTTTTTCTTCTTTATGGAATTTTTCAAAAAGTACTCGGTCTATTTTAAGCGGTTTAAATGTTTTGACTTATTTGACTTGCCCTTGAATTCCCCTGGGGAACATGGGGCCGAACCACCTTTTCCAGGGGAACCGGTTTTGGGGAGTTTTTCAGTTGGCCCACGTCATTCCGGCGGCCTTCCTTCCGGTCGGTACCCCTTCCCCGTCTGTCTTTGGTCTTCCCATCTTCTTTTGCCCTGGGGGTTCCTTTAAAGGGCTTTCTTGTGTGTTGGATGGAACTTTCTGGGGGTGTGGCCAACCCTCCCTATTTCCCGTTTTTGATTTCTTTTTTTGGAATTGGGGGTCTTGTTCCACATTTTCTGCGTTGGCAAAACTCGGGCCATCTGATTTCCAATGTTTCGCAGACATTGTGAAAAATGTTTGGGTTTGTGGGTGTTTTTTTCTTTTTTTGTTCCCACGTTTGAACCATAAAAAAGGGAAAGGTTTTTAATTTGGTTAAGATTTGATCTTTTAGGGGAGGGGCAGAGGAAATTTTCCAGATAGTTAGGTAGTAAAGGGTGCCGGGCTTTTGATCGACTTTGTACCCTCATTGTCCCTCCATCTTTGCTGACCCCTGCCGGGGTAACAAATTGAACTTCAATGATTTTCCCTGTTGTGTCGAGGGGGTCTCGTTGCGGGTTTTTTGACTCTCAGGGGTTCTGTTTTTTATGTGTTTTGGAGGCCTGTCTTTCCGCTTCTTTGCTCCCGGGCACAGTTTCTTTGGGCGTCTTGCTTTTTGTGGGACAAAAGGCTGATGTCGTCGGCGAAGTCTAGGTCTTCCTTTTTTTGGTGAAAGTCCATGGATTCCTGTCCTTTGCCCCCTGTGATGTCGCATTTCCAGTCAACGCCATCAGGAAAAATTTTTGGCGAATAGACCCCTGACGGGCGCCGGTTTGTACGTGAAGGGCTTTGTTGTTCCCTCGTGGCGACTGAGTCACCCCGTAAGTTGTGGATATGGGAAAAACTTGGGGGGGAACCATAGTGGTGCTGGTTTCCCGATGGATTCTGTCGATGCGTCAAATGCCCTTTTGGAAATCTACAAATATGGACAAAAAGGGGGTTTCCACTCCCGAGATGCTCGTGATAATTCTATGGTGGCAATTGGTCTGTGCATGTTGTCTTGGCGAATCCATTTTCTTCCGGGGGCTTGTCTGGGCGGTCTTTGCTCCTAGATGTTTTTTGGGCGCACCTTCCCCCGGGGGGCAGCAAATAACCCTCTCCATTTTTACAGGATCGGTCCCCCTTTTTTCGGATTACCAGGGGGCCCCTTTTTCCAGCTTCTGGCACTCGTTCCTGCTCCCAGACTTGCTTAGGAGTGGATGCAGCTCTCTGTTGGGGTTGGGGGTTGCTTTCATGTTCAGGTGGGTTCCGTTTGGACCCCTTTTTTTTATGACTTCAGTGCTGTGGCTTTGGTAAATTCCGTCTCGGTTGGTGGGCCCGTGTTGATGTCAGAAGCGGGGTTTGGGGGTGGAAATGTCTGGGGGGAATGGTGCAGGTTATTTAGTGTCCTTTAAAGGCTTGCCCCCTTGCTCTCTCTAGCTTTCCTCGATGGTGTTTCCCCCCTTGTCTTTTTACCCGGGCGTGGGGTTTTGGTTTTCCAGAAAGTGTTCGGGTATTCTACATCTTTTCAGTTTCCTGTCTGCCCCTGTTTCTCCTCTTTTGAGCTCATGGATGAATTGTTTTGTCTTACTAACTTTTTCTTAACTTGGGGGTTGCGTCCCCTAGTTGGCCCGTAACTCTTTTTTTGGTCTTGGTCTTGGGCTTGGGTCTGGTTTATTGGTCTTTTTTTTTTTTTTTTCCGCTCTGTGATGAGGGCCCCTTTTTCCCGTGTCACCTTTTTGTGTTTTCTTCGCTTTTTCCAAGCATTTTGTCATGTTGTCTGCCAGACCTCCTCAGGTACACCATGGGTTTTGATTGTTTCTTCAGCAAGTTGGTCAAATATGTGAATCTTTTCTCGTTTCAGTTTGAACCCCCCTGTTGGTTTCTCTCTCCTTCAGACGTTACTTGTACTTATGTGTAGCGGCCCGATTTGGGCTTTTTAGGCTTTCAATTTTGGGCTTTAGCACGCATCACAAGGTTTTTGGGTTTTATGCTGCGTCTGTTTCCCCGTTTTACCTCACGTCATGTAAATTTGCGCCATTTTTTGCCGAGGTAAAGTGGTCGATTTGGTTCTGGGTCTTCCCCTCAGGTGAATTTAAGTCTCTTTTGAAAGTTTTTTTGTGGGAAAACAGTGCCTCCCATGACCCTGTCGTTTGGAGCACAGAATTACAAACAGTTTCCTTTTCATTTTGTATTCTGTTCCGTGTATCCCATAATCTGCCTCTGCCCTTGTGTCCGTTCCACTTTTCATTGGATTCCCATGAGGATCTTAAGGGCTCTCTTCGGACTCTATCCCCGATGTTTTTGGGGTTGATTTAGAAATTTCCCCTTTCCCCTTGGGTCTGAGTTTGTGGGGGCGTGCCTGTAAATGGGGGTTTTTGCCTTTGAATTGAATCTTTTCAGTGGGATCCTTGGTGACACTGGTTCCCAGGACAGCAGTGCTCGCATCGCCTCGGGTGTCATCAGCAGCGCTACTCCGTGCGTGTGTGGCTGGTCTTCTTCTCGTCCAAGTAGATGATGGTGTCTCCACTTGTCAGCCTTGTTCTTCCTGTTCCTGTCCATCTAGTCTCGCACAGGCCAAGGATCTTTAGGTTGTACCTGTGCATCTCACTACTCACTTGTGCTGTTTTTCCAGTCTCGTATAGGGTTCTGATGTTCCAGTCCCTATCCTGGTCTTGGCTTTGGTCGTCAGAAGAGTTGTCGGCGCACTGCTTCCTGAAGGCTTTCACCAGCTCGCGTCATGGGCTCTGCTAGAGAGAACTCTTCCCCAACCATGCTATTCTCAGAAAATGTCATTGCGGTTTCTGTAACAACGTTTGTTTTCTAGGACCGGTTGTTAGCCAATTCCAAACCCTCAACCTGGAGCCCAGTTGAGTGCTCTTGTCTGGGTCTCTACCCTTTGACCTGTCTGGCTTGGGGGCCCTACCAGGAGACGAATCTCCCGCCAGCATAGCTCTCCGGGTCAAAGAGACACGCAAGCTCCCCAACCAACGGCAAGGTTGCATTCACTGGAAGGGTTTGAATGACTTGTGACAAATCAGAACCTCTTCCCATATGTAAGTGATGTAATGCTGTAAATCGATTAAACAACCGTTAAAAATCGTTATTTTGCCGTTATTTCTTATACATAGGTGGAATTTAATGAAAATTGGTTATAGAAAAGTTATCACACACAAATGGACCTTCTATGATGTAGTGTTTCAAAAAGTTGACCGTAAAAAACTGACATTCTTGACATATGGTCCGATTTGGATGAAATTTGGTATGTACACAGGCTTTAGCCCATGAGGACTAAAATACCATTTTAAAAAAATGTACGTCGGTTACATAACCGTTAAAACCGTTATTTTCCCTTTTTTAATAAAATTGGTGGGTTTTAAAAAAAAAGAAAGTTGGTGTATAGAAAGGTTATCACACACAAATGGCACCTCCATATAGTGTTTCAAAATCTGACCGTTAAAAACCGTTATTCTTGACATATTGTCCGATCTGGATGAAATTTGGTAGTACATAAGCTTTAGCCTGGTGAGGACTGAAAATACTAGTTTCAAAAGCGTACCTTGGTTGAGTAATCGTTAAAAACCGTTATTTTGCCGTTATTTCTTATCAGATTCTATTGGTGGTTTTTAAAAAAAATCTGGTATATAGAAAGGTTATCACAATCAATCTATGAAAGTACTGTATTTGACGGATTTTGAAATAGCTTTACATCTAATAACTGACTGGTAGATCGTGGGTATTTTCATACTAAACATACTCTTATGCTCGTATTCAAGATAAACTGGGAGTACGTTTGCATGATTTGCATCTTGTTGTTTTCGTTTATGTATTTTGTTGATAAAGACATATGTCAGATCTCATCTGTATTTTTTTGTAAAAAAAATGTCTATACAGAGAGAGAGAGAGAGAGTAGAGAGAGAGAGAGATGGAGAGAGAGAGAGAGAGAGAGAGAGAGAGAGAGAGAGCAGAACACACACACACACACACACACACACACACACACACACACACACACACACACACACACACACACACACACACACACAGAGAGAAAGACAGAGAGAAAGAGTAGGAAAGTGAGAGAGAAAGAGATCACGAAAATGCACTTTAACGAAATTTCGTGATCTTTGAGTGTAAGAATATGGATGTGGAAGACTGTGTGTGTGTGTTGCGTGCGCGCGCGCGCGCGCGCGCGCGCGTGTGTGTGTGTGTGTGTGTGGTGTGTGTGTGGTGTGCGTGTGGTGTGTGTGTGTGTGTGGTGTGTGGTGTGTGTGTGTGTGTGTGTGTGTGCGTGTGAGTGCGTGCGTGCGTGCGTGCGTGTGTGTGTGTGTGTGTGTGTGTTGTGTGTGTGTGTGTGTGTGTGTGTGTGTGTGTGTGTGTGTGTGTGTGTGTGTGTTGTGCGTGCGTGTGTGTGTGTGTGTGTGTGTGTGTGTGTGTGTGTGTGTGTGTGTGTGTGTGTGTGGTAGGGAGAGGTGTGTGTGTGTGGTGTGTGTGTGTGTGTGGTGTGTGTGGTGTGTGTGTGTGTGTGTGTGTGTGTGTGTGTGTGTGGTGTGTTGTGCGTGCATGTGTGTGTGTGTGTGTGTTGTGCGTGTGCGTGTGTGTGTGTGTGGTGTGTGTGTGTGTGTGTGTGTGTGTGTGTGTGTGTGTGTGTGTGTGTGTGTGGTAGGGAGAGGGGTGGACAGGGCAGGAATGGGGGAGATGATGTGGTGGATGGATGTGGAATGGGAAGGCAGATACAGGATTGAGGTGGGAAGAGCACGGTACGGCGACTGTTGACAGGGCAGTTAATTCATTTCACGATTCTTGAGTCTGGTGGGACTGATAATGCTCTCTCTCTCTCTCTCTCTCTCTCCTCTCTCTCCTCTCTCTCTCTCTCTCTCTCTCTCTCTCTCTTCTGGGGCTCTTTCTACGTACTTGACAGAGTAAGTCGTGGCTGCACACTGTCTCAAGTTACACGCCAGTTTCACCTGACAGTGTATACCCCCGTTACTGTAAATTGGCCAGTGTAAACTTCAGATGCCATGCCAGCTGAACCACTTGCGTTCAGAGCAAGATGTGGTAGTTTTGTTGCCACTTTCGTCTCCTTCATGTTTGATCGGACAAGGAGGAAGACTTAACTACGATTCCCGACATTGACGCCGAGAAGCCGTACGGACGGTGTTGTGGTAGGACTGACCCTCACGGTGATTTTCTTCAGGATACTCCTGATGCGATGTGGTGATGTAGAACCGAACCCAGGTCCTCCGAAGCAGATCTCCGGCAAGCAGACCCGTCTCACGAGTGCCAGTGGATCCAGTGGAGCGAGTCTGGACGCAGGGTCTTCTACTGACCATGGAGACAGACGGCAAAGTGTGAGTGGACAGCAACCAACAATGACTGATTTGATGACGATGTTGACTTACCTGAGAGACAGTTTCAATGAAATGAAACAAGACATGCGGGTAATTAAGGACACGTTCTCTGCCTTAAAAGAAGAAGTTGAGACTCTTAGAGAAGACGTCAGTGACCTCAGGCAAGTAAACAATGGACTGACCGAATCCAACAGAGAGTTGAAAGAAAGGATAAACTGTTTGGAAATGAAAATTGATGATTTGGAAGGTCGGTCCAAACGTAATAACATCATTGTTCATGGCATCGTAAGGCACAGAAATGAGACAGCAGAAAACTGTGAGGGCTTGTTGAAGGATATGATCACGGACACATTAGAACTTACAGATGATTTTTCTTTCGACAGGGTCCATCGTATAAGTTCAAAGGAGAATTCACCCATTATAGCCAGATGTACTTTTTACAAAGACAAGGTAAAGTTATTGAAGGCAAAACGGAAATTAAAAGGAACGAACATATTCATTGGCGAAGACTTTTCACAACGGGTTAGGGAAATCAGAAGGAAACTTTCCCCTCATCTGAAGGAAGCCAGAAGCAAACAGAAAAGAGCCACAATGATTTACGACCATCTGCTCATTGATGGCAAGAGGTTTATTTTGGTGATAATGACAACATAGTTGAACCGCCATAGGGACACGGCCGGCCCACATTAGTTCGGAACACAGTGTAGTGTGCCACCCCAACAAGCTAGGTAAAAATTCGAGGCAGAAAGTGTAAGGTTAACACCGGTTGCGGGACGGAGTTAGCCCTCACAAACTGCCGCTGTTCAAAATCCGGGGTCAGGCCTTGGCAGGAATCTGGCGTCCGTCCATATACAGACACAGGAAATTTAAGTTGGCGTGTTGAAAGTGGAATGGATTTCTGTTGTACCGCCCATTGAACGCTGCGCTGTTTACAAGAGCGACTACGATCTTGTTTGGGGTCTGACTGAGAAAGAGGTTGTCTTGGACAGCGCTTAAGTTGCCTTGGGGATAGCGAAGGTCTTCTGAACGATTCTCTTTAGAGGGTACTTGCACATACTCCTTTCCAGCGCCTTTACGTGAGCCAAGGAAACAGCCGGATTCAGTTTCACTTTGCGAACGAACAGGGAAGTGTGAGTGATGACACTTTTATAGGGCGCACCCGCACCACCATCATGTGCCATGAGTTGAAGGCGTTTTGGAGGGGATGAGTCTGGTTTGACGTCCACTCCGTTGATCAGGTAGCGTTCCTGTAGCATAATATCTGTGTGAAGGCGCCCCAACATATCCACTCTCCACTCCTAGCTGTCAGCTCACGTCGAATCTTCAGACCGACATTGTCATCTCTTGGGTGTCCTCAAGACGGCCGGGTGTGTCAGAGAAATCAGACTACTTGTCAAATGACTGTCTTTCGCATCCTTGCCGTAGTTCAATGTTGCCTCGATGTACACTCGGTAGGGTAAGTGTTGGTGCTGGATGAAATCAGGGTGTCGTTTCAGGGAGACATCCACCTGAGAAAACAGGCTATGGAGCCAGTTGTTGACAGGGGCAACAGCAGTGCCGGCGTCAAGGGCTGTGCCATCGGCTTTTGTCACTTTAACACGGATGTGGAGATTGGTATTGCTCAGATCCACGTAGTCTGAGGTGGCACCACTGATGTGAAATTCAATGTGTGCACCATGGGCCAAGGTTGATAGTGGATGAGTTTCTACAAAACACCTTCTTCTACCGCTGATTGAGTTACCCATACAGAAAACAAGTCAAGTCCAGTATTTACACTTTCACGCGAATGCTGGTGTAGCAACGACATGGTGTCTATCCAAAATGTCTCGAGGAATCCTGGTGGTCTTCTTTTCTTCCCTTGCTGCGTCTGGAGTGACCCACGCTGGTTGAGGACGCTAATTTTATACGCCTCCTAGCGGGTTCACCCGGTGGTGTTGCAGGCCGGTGACTCTGCTCACTGCTTGCTGCAACAATCGTTTGCCAGCCTGCTACCTCGTTGCTGGAGAGCGGACTTCAAATTTTGCCCAGACAGCACATCTTGCGCAAGCTGCATGCCAGTTCGAGTCCCTTCCTTCAGTAAAGCCTTTCCACCACTTTTAACAATGGGATGAGAGTACGCCCGAGTCCTCCAGAAGGTTTCCAAGTCCTCTCCCTCGGTAATTTCTTCCCCCTATAAACACAGGAAGCCCATGACCAGCTTGGCGCAGTAATAGTCTTCATAAGCTTTTTCCATCAGTGTTCAAGGGAACGTGACGCACCATCTCTTAAAGGCCGTCAGGTCGTCTGCGCCGAAAGTGAAGCGTCGCGATGGTTTTCCCTTTGTCAAATGACAGAGGCTTGCCCGTGTCTTTGGTTAAAAGATTTTCACTGTGTTGAACTGGAACCTACTCAGAGGAATAATAGTTGGGTTTTTCAAAAATATGATGTACGACTTCAGTGCTCTGATTCCCAGTCGGGACAATTCGGAGCAAGGGAACCATCACATCACCAACAGGACGTGGTTGAACCAAGTCGCAGTAGACATAGACACCTCAAACCCTCGTTGGAGATTTGCTTGGTTTTTACTTTCATAGACACCTTTCCCAAACATAATGTCTCTCTCCAGACTCAAGATATCTCTTAATGCTGGGCTGATCTGGAGAACGCTATCAGCATCATACAGTCTAACTGTCACTTTTCGGGTAGCACGATTGTAATACAGTTTGATGTTGCCTTCTTTTTCTTTCTGCACAGAGCGTCGATAAGCTTGGTTTAAAGTATGAGTCAAAAATTCTGCTGATTCATACAATCCCGCAGGTAGTTGTTTCGACTGTTGATCTGACTCTCTATTGGGGTGAAAATGAATCCAAATTTCTTGTTCTTCAATGTTAAAGTATGTGTTGCTGAACAGATTTCAGACAGACCCACTTCGTAATCTCCATTCAAGTCACACGGTTGAGGCAGTTTGGTGAAAAAGTGACTGGCGTTGTTATCGGGGTAGTACGACATGGAGCTGTTGCTGGGTAACGTCAAGTAGAACATACTGGTTTCAGTGGTAGTTGGCCGTGGATCGATGGTAGGATTTGGAAGTATGTACCCGAGACAACTCCCAAGAAGAGCCACCCACAAATTGTCCACTCCTTGACCGCGACTCAGATTAAATAGAGACACACCTACCACACATAAACCAGGAGCGTCTGACAACCGAAAACAATTTCACCGCGAGGAACTCGTCGTCCAAACACACGCCACAGCGCAGATTTTCTGGTCCCGCGTAGAGTGACGGTTTCATCATCATCATGAGTCAGAGCTGATTCTACTTGGTTCTGATCAGGCATGGTCAGTGTGCGTAGGTGGTCAGTGCTGTCTGAGGAATCCATGAATGAATGAAGAGTCATAGCCATACCATTTGATTAATATTCACGCTGTCCATTAGCTTTTTTGCGTTGCTTCAAGATCGCTTCAATACGATAAATATGTTTCTCCCCCCTTTCTGTATCTCCTGGTCATAAAACGTTCCTTGAAGCTCTTCTCCATGATCGTCTTGAGAATGTAAGTCACTGGGATGGTCTTTTTTATTCGACTGACTGTGAAAAGTTCTTCAGACCAAGATGGCAAATAACCTTTTTTAAATGTCTTCCTCGTTTTACTGACGCGTACACGATCTCCTAGTTTCAGTTTAGGGTGAGGAGAGGAGGACATAGGCTGGTCGCTGTTGTACAGAGTCTGCCATACATTTTCTTGGTTGTGTGTTGTTCACTTCTGCAGGAGCACGCTGGATGCTGGCATGAAACGAATGGTTGTATGCCTTTACCAACTGTGGTAAAACTTCCACAAATCCAAAGTATTTTTTCTGGTAAAGTAGCGCCAGAGCTTCTCTTTCAAAGTGCGATTCAGTCTCTCTACAACAGAGGCTTTCGTATCCTCGTTTTCTGTCACAAAAAGTGTATTCTTCTTTCCTTCAAAAACGTTTGAAATGTTTTGTTCAGAAACTCTGCCCCTTTGTCTGTTTGGAGTTTGATGGGTTTCCGACCCTGTCAAGGATGCGTTCAAAGGCCCCACCATCACAGGTCCTGTCTTGTTTTTCAAAGAACGACCCAAGCATATTTAGACAAGACATCGATGACTGTCAGCAGATAGCTAAAACCATCATTGTTTTTCTTCAGGCGTTGGACGTCAATCAGATCAGCTTGCCATTGATGGTCCATCCTCCTACAACAACACGCCTCCTCTCAAACTTGTGTCGCACAGGTTTATGAAGAGTATAAGCATCTTCGTGACTCAACCATTCTTTTTGAGCACAGATCTTTTGCCTTCGTTATACGTTTCAAGCGTGAACACCACCAAAGATCCAGGCGTTGTGGTGTGTAGTAAGCCTGCCCCAACATTCTGTTCTGTTTCGATATTTTTTTCTTATTTTTCCGCGGAGCCATTTCAGGTGTAGTCAGTATGACTCCCAATCCTCAAAGGTGCAGTCTTGCTTAATCTCTGTTGTTTCCGGTTCCGTCTGTGTGTCTTTCTCCTCCAAGAAAAAGGTGTCTCCCCTTCCAACTGCTCAGTCTTCTGTACCTCGTGGCTTCTTGATAGATTGAAAGGCAACGTTTCTCAGTGATGGTGGGGGTGTTGGCATTTGTGGAATAGAAAACACGGGTTGAGGGGAAGAGGAACCCACACCGACAGGTCCTTCCGTAGACTGTGAAGAATAGGACAGGTTGCCGGTTATTTGGTTGTCATAAACTTCCAACGGTCAGGGTTTCCAACTAAATCTTGGGGGATGTGGCATCACTGAGAGCAGCGGCAAAGGATTCCACCCACGGGTTGGAAGTAGCGACGTTTTCTTAGCACATCATTGACCAAATCAACGAGGTTCGAGTTTTATCAGCTGTCCTCGCCAAATGATTTCCCCTCGCTGGTTCCATTTCAGATCTGGGTGATTCTGAACGCGGTTTAAAAGGCGCTCCGCTTTGCTTTTCATCGTTTTGGTACGCTCTCCACAACATCCTTCTCCACGCTTGTCAACATGGGAGTTGACGCGTCATCAACAGTCTCTGCTTTCTGCTTCGGTTTGGGTTGAGTAGGTGTTGTGCCTTGAACAGTCACTACTCCCAGTGTTTTTCCTTAAACTGATCAAAACGTTTCAAATATTTCCAAAGTGTCTGATGATACATATTAGCCTTGTCTTCGGCGCTTGTATAATTGTTCTCTAATATATCACACATCTGCTGATCCATGTCCCTAAGACTGTCAGATGTGGCATCAGGAACTGGAGGCCCGCGAACAGAGTCTAGCACACGAGGCTCCACTAAAATCATTTTCTTCGTATGCTCCATGATGTGGTTACAATCCCCCCAGTAATCTCCGAGCACCCCCAGACAGGTTTGATGAGGGCACCGAGAAATCCCCCCTTCTGCAAGATCTGCTTTTTCTCTTGCTGGATGTTCCTTCTTCGCCAGGAGCGTAAGCTCTGCTTGTATACTGCACAACTGTTTCTTCTGGGCAGGAGTCAGTCTCACGTGCCTTTTAAAATGTTGAGGGAACATTCACTCAGGGCGTGATCAAATCTGGCGGGCCCCTTTCGGACCGCCTAATAACAGCAGGCTTGGCACCACACAACAACTGCAACATGGGTAGATTCCTTCTCATACGTGCTGACATGATGGTGAAGAGTTAATGTTCCGGTCCGCAAATAACCGCGTGTGTAGATGGGCGCTCGCTTTTAAAGATCCACAAAGTCTCAGTCTCATTGAAGGACTACCACCACGAAACGGAGAGTGGTTACTCCAGCGTACACTGTATCAGAGACTTTACAGTGTGTTATACAATCTCCACACATCCTTCTCTCCATTTCTCACCAAAAAGAAAAATATTGTTGCAGGTAAAACATGGCATATTGGAAGACGAAAATCGTTTCTGCACATACACGACTTGATGGGGTCGGGGGTATAATATTTGTTCTCAGACGGAGATGATCAGGTGTCTCCTGACGAAGGTCAAACAACAAATAACCGTGGGGTTTGGATGTCGCATCTTTAAAAGCTTCCTGAACGTACTTCAATCTTCCGGGATACATCTGTTTAGCTAAATGGGTGATCTGTGAGGCGTCTCTTGGTTCTTGATACCACCAGATAATGACTGTTCAAGCTGATGGTCCGTTGTTCTTTGTTTTTCCCAAACAGATTCTGCACGATGTACATGACACTCATGTTGCGATGATGGCTACCTTTCGTGAATAATTTTGTCACCCTGTCATCCGTTTCGCTCATCAAATCATCAATCACCACCAAACGCCGTTTCTGATCATCCCATTCTTCTACTTTGGGTAGCCCTTCGATAAAAGTGACTCCTTTCAAAAGATGTTATCCAGACTGCCACTCTCCGTAACACCACACAATCTCATCGGGAGGTGGTGTCATTACTTCATGATGTGATTTATAAACTTGTTGACCCAAACAGTTTTTCCACTTCCTGTTGGACCAGCAATCACACAGTTAAAGGGATGTTTCCACCTTGGATCCATAGCTTCTTTTGTTAGCGCCCACATTGACATTCTTTTTCATTCCTGGTCATTAAAACGATTCCCTGTCATCATCAGCATCATCATCATCCTAAGCATCATCACTGTCATCACCGCCATCTCATTTTTTTAACACGCCTCGTCAGCGGACAACCCCGCGGCAATGAGAAAACACCCCATTTATTTTATTTAAAAAAAAAAAAACCTCGACAAACATCGATTCCGCACGCGCGCAGCAACACGAAACATCCCCATCTATTTTTAACCCACTACGTCAGCAAACAACCACCCCCACCAAACAACAAAGACTCAAAACAATTTATTTTTCTAACACATGACGGCGACATTATCGATCGTGACTCACCACACACCGTGACCTTGACCCCGCCACCGACTTCCGCCATGCGCACCACCTGCGCACCACCTGCCGCGCCACCTGCCGCCTACTTCCGACATGCGCAACACCACTTCCGGTGGAGGTCCCCTCCGAGGTCCCCTTTTGGGGCATGAAAGTCCCTGACCCTACTACTTATAATATAATATAATATATATATAGTTAAAATAAGTTAACAGTTATATATATATACCATGAAACACTATTAAAACGTCCTTAAAAAATCTGAAAAAGCTCAACCCCTTGGGGAGCAACATTTGTTAAAAATATTTTTAAAATGAAGTGCTAAAATTCATCTCATACATGAGTACGTAGCTTGATGGACTTTAGCACTTCATTTTAAAAATATTTTTAACAATATATATATATATATATATATATATATATAATATATATATATATATATATAATATATATATATATACAGAAGAGAGAGAGAGAGAGAGAGAGAGAGAGAGAAGAGAGAGAGAGAGAGAGAGAGAGAGAGAGAGAGGAGAGAGCAAACACGACTATAATACTTTTCGTTTTGCACAGAGGGTAATGCATACATCATAAACTGTTCCAGTAATGTCACTTTAAACGACGGCATGAAGAGGACTTCTTGTCCTGTCAGTGCGCTGAATGTTTCCTCCCTAACGGAGAGCAGTAAGTCCAGCAACCGTCAACCGTTCCCACAGCGTGGAGCTTATCAGACTAACGGAGACCAGTAAGCCCAGCAACTGTCAACCACTTCCCAGTGTGTGGAGCTTATCAGACTAATGGGGACCAGTAAGCCCAGCAACCGTCAACCGTTTCCCACAGTGTGGAGCTTATCAGACTAACGGGGACCAGTAAGCCCAGCAGCTGTCAACCGTTTCCCACAGTGTGGAGCTTATCAGACTAATGGGGACCAGTAAGCCCAGCAACCATCAACCATTTCCCAGTGTGTGGAGCTTATCAGACTAACGGGGACCAGTAAGCCCAGCAACCGTCAACCGTTTCCCACAGTGTGGAGCTTATCAGACTAACGGGGACCAGTAAGTCCAGCAACCATCAACCATTTCCCAGTGTGTGGAGCTTATCAGACTCGCAGCTGTATCATTGATATCTGCTGATAAGAAGCACATTCATCTAGAAGTAGAAAAGAAACTCCTCGAGATCGGATAGACTCCCCTGCCTGTACGAAAACGTGTCTTTGAAAAAGAGATATGAGCTCTCAGTGAAAGGAATGGTTGGAATCTGTGTCAAAAGTTCCAGCCAAATTTGTGCAGAAATTACAAGTTGGAAGAATAAGACACGGCCTGTGAAAAGCAGCAACTAGGGATCAAAACATTCACAAGTACGACATTTCTTGAAAGATATTTCTGCTTCAAAAACACAGTACGCCTCAAGCCTGTGGGGTTCATAAGCTGATGCATGACATGTGCAGTTAGGAGGAGGCCCACAGATGTTAGCAAATTTCAGAGCTTGAGGGGCTGAACAACGCTCTTTGAGGTATTGGCCGGACCTGTCCACTAACATTGCAAGCAGCCGGTTTGACATTGTTCTACTGGGCTTTTAAATGCTGCGTAATATTTAGAGTGGCTCGACAGCTGTCTTTGCACCCGTGCTAGTAAAGTGAAAGTATCTTCTTCTTTGCCAACGCCTTGGTCTGCACGACCCAGTTCGGCCCTTGAGATGAACAGTGCCATTTTCTCCAGCTCTTGTAGACTGCCGTAGAGCTTTGCCATTAGAGCTGTCTCTGCTGGCTACACTTCTCTCCTTGTCTGTTTATGCAATGGGCATATTTGGAGCAAATGCTCCACTGCCTGTTCTTCCTGTCCACAAGGACAGACTGGGAAGGCACCACCTGAGCTTTCGGCACAAGTGACTGTTAAGTCTGTTGTACCCGTTGCGGAGTCTCACCAGGACACTTTGTTGCTCTCTGGACAACAGATGATACTCATCCACGGGTATCCTGGGCGTTGTGATAGTCGAGATGATGCTTCGCATCTCGCCGTAAGTGATGCTGTTGTTAGACTGCTATAGTGAAACAGATAAAGTGGGAAAATATGATCAGTGGTTCAAATCCCCTCAGAAATCCTGCTGGTGATTCGTGTAATAAATCATTTCCTCCAACCTAAGTATTGAGACGCTTATTCAGAATATACGTATGGAGTTTGCTTCAAATATTCTCCTACAGCTGTCAGGGGTTTTAATATCGTCTTTCATTTGCAATGGGTGTATATCTGCTTCCAACTAATGTGGTGGAAATGATCCAGAATCAAGCAATTTATTGCTGAATGTGGTAAAATAAAACAAGATTATAACGCAAGAAGGAGCTTATTCAGAGAATTCGCACTGAGGATCTGAAGCTTTCCTAAGTTTCCTAGGTTACTTCTGCTTAAGTTATATTGAATTCAAGTAGGGTGATCTCTAATGTGGAGTTTTGCAAGGTATCATATGTTATGGCACTGTTTGCGATATTCTCATAACTGTGTTCTGTTTCAGTCAGAGTCGCCACCAAACACTTTCGGAAAATGTAAAAAACTATTCACCCGATTGAAACACAACAGGCTTACAGATTCCAAATTTTTTATTTTTTTGGGCCCTCAATCACAAGGATTTCCAATATTTGTTTCTTTTGTCCTAATGATTTTTCCCTTTAACTTTTGGTAACTTTTTATACAGAGTTCATCATTGTCAGATCTGAGGCTTCCTGTACTGTCATCGTTACCAGGGTCACACTGTCACGAGCTACGCGCAATCGGTTCGCACTCTGTCACAGCAGTCGTCTGTGCTGGCGACAGTTTTGGGGTGTGTACAGCGCGACCGAGGTATTTTCAATAGAATTTTATTTTTTAAACCGGTAGGGATAGGCTAGTTCGTGTTTGGGCCTACTCAACGCCTTTAGTCTATTTTTAGACCAGGAGAAGCGAGTCAGCGGTTTTCTGCCCCTGGCTGTGTGTGTGTGTGTGTGTGTGTGTGTGTGTGTGTTTTTCCGTTGACAAAGGGGGGTCACTCAAGTTTGCTCAACAGGTGGCAGGATTAGGGCACGTCTGCGCACGAATCGGCGTCATCGTAAAGTTCTTTTCTGAGTGGCTGGCAGACTGCAGGAGGTGTGGGTCTGAGCCAGATAGGTTTTCTTAGGGGTGATTTGTTCATCAAAAAGATTAGACTAGTGTCTTGTGGCGTATTGCCTAGCTATTTAAGTAATCCGTGTGTCCACGTTCTTGCTGTGTTAGGCGGAAGAAGAGCCTGCAATACCGGTGGCTGTAATGTTTACTGTCAGAATGAAGTGAGTAGGGTGTAGTTGTTACGTAAACCTCATGGGCCTCAGCTGCGGGAGCGGCTGACAGAACCTTGTTGCGGTGTGTCTCGTCTTGTGCGCTGCAAAGTGGCTTTTGCAGCGCGTGGCGTTACTTCGGACTGGTTGCTGTTTGAGTGGTAGGTGTGGTTTGCATTTTCCGTTCGTCTGGAAATTTTGGTATATATGGTTCATGCATGTGGTATGAATGGTTCGTATGTGTGGTGTGGAGGTGTCATCTGAGGGGAATATAGGTGTTCACTGGGATGTGGAGTTATTATGGAGAGTTCACATTCAGTTCAGGACAGGCGCTTGAATGTATTATCAGGAAGGTATAGGCAATAGGGGTTTTGAACTATGAATTATTTTATAGGGTGTTTGCGCTGTGACGGCTGCATTATTGTTGACATCGTGTGTCGGACGTATTGTTGTTGACACGTGAGTGGGCAGAGGGTGATGTAATAGGGCTGTCGACTTGGTAAATTCAGTAAGCGGAATGTTGGGGCTCTTTGTGAGTGGATTGCAGGTGGTAGTTACCGCAGGGTGGGGTTAGGCTCGCAGGGTTCATGATTGGAAATTTTGACAATGCTTGGTAAAACCCATTGTGATGATGATGTAGACAAAGCATTATTGCAGCTAAAAAAAGTACTACATATTGATGATGAAGAATGCAAAAGGACCAAAGTTTAAAGTAAGTGTTTTTTTCTGCGCTTTTCGGAATAGTCTAGAAATAGGGAAATGAGAATTTTTTAAGCTGCTTTTGAGGGAGGTTCTTTAATTAAGTTCTTTAATCAAGTCTCCTCAAGTTCTTAATAAATTTTTGATCAAGTCACCTTAAGTCAAAAAAAAAAATTTTAAAAAAAAAAAAAAAAAAAAAAAAAAAAAAATTAAAAAAAAAAAAAAATAAAAAAAAAAATAAAATAAAATTTAAAAAAAAAAAAAAAAGTCACCTTAAGCCACCTCAAGTTCTTAGTTAAGTTTTTAATCAAGTCACCGCAAGTTCTTTAATTAAGTTCTTAATCAAGCACCCCAAGTTCTTAATCAAGTTCTTACTCAAGTTCTTGACCAAGTCACTCAAGTACTTAACTTAAGTCACCTCAAGTTTCATAACTAAGTCATCCTCTAAGTTACAACCAAGTTCTTATTCAAGTCAACTTATAATTATTTATTAAGTTCTTAAAGTATTATTGCATCTGAAATGGATCAAAATGTGTTTGTTGTTGGCGGTTCGCATGTTTTTTGTGTTCATCTTCTATATTTAGCGGCAGAGATTGTTCGACTGCTCTGGGTTTTGCTTTCTTGTTTATATATTTTATAACCGTAATAACCACCCCCAACAGCAGCAAGGGCGCCAAAAATGGCAACAGTTTTAAGTTCAATATTCCATGAAGATTTTGGGCAGGGAAGGCCCGAATCAACTTTTTTCTGACGTTTTTATAGCCGGCATTGAAACAACTGGCACTTTTTTCATTCTGTGCTTGTAACATTAATTTTGTTCGCTTGTTCCACCTGCTAATTTTTTTCCTCTGCAACACGTCCAGGATTTTACTGACCAATTTCACCTTGATTCAATGTTTTTTGATTCTGCTGATTTTTGGCTCGGTCCCTTTTGAAGGGAATAAAATCTATATGATTAAAAGTAATTTAAACCCATGATTAATGGCGCCAATAATGTTCCAAATTTTGTAAACAGATCACATCCTAGAGGGCTCTAATGATTGTTAAAACTGGATCCTGCGTTAAATCATACATAAAGTCTTGTTCAGAATCGATGGGAGCAAATCTACTGACTAGTTTAGTGTACAAACTAAGAACCGTTTGCCCACACTTTTTACCATTCTTGATCCTAGTTCGCTTCATACCTGTTATATACTTTATAATGTCTTGTGGCGACATCTGTTGAATACTGTTCTATGCTGAATTCATTGCCGAGGAACTGTTTTGTTTTTTTCCGCATGCTGCCAAAGAATACAACCTCTCCTTTTGGGGCATAACACTTGGTCATCAACCAGGGCATTTGTAATCATAAGTTCAGAAGGTTTAGTAGATCATCGCTGTTCATGTTTTTTATTAATTATAATTATTTTGATTTTTAAAAAAATAGCGCCGAAAAGACTGTTGGGCCCAAACTGTATACCATTCGCTGTTATGGAGGGCCCAAGTATAGGGTACACAATGCTTGGCAAAAGCTTGTTAAAAATTAAACCAGCAGATCTTGGCAAACTAGGCTTTGAGGATTCGGCAAAGCAATTGCTATCATTGCAGCTTCATTCGCTACGAAAGATTTTCTAGTTAAGCAAAGGGAAAAATTCCTGACAATATCAAAATGTAAATTAAAAAATACATTTATAAAAATGGCTTCACTGTAATGATGATAGGCGGCGCAGTAGTGAATGCGCTTGCTTTTAGCGGAAGTAATTACGCGTTTAGTAAACTGCGGGATGACGGCGAGAGAAAAAGACATAACAAAGCTATGGAGCAACTAGCAGCTGCACAAGACGCCTATGAAAAGCAGAGAATTGAGCAGTTAGTTTTTATAACGACAAACTGAAAAAACAGGGACATGCGGCTTACACATTTAAGACGTTGACCAGGCAATAAAAGAATATTATCTTGTAACAGGCAAACCAATCGAGACATTGCCCCCACCAAAATTCAGCGACTTTTATCAACCATCAGAAAAACAAAAGATGCAAGAAATCGGGTTTATTGTCTTTGGTATGACCGTCGTGTATTTTGTTGCACATAATATTGGTTGAATAAAAATGAACAAAATCTATTATTCGCCAAAAGGATTTGGAAGGGAATCACGGCAATAAAAAAGCTAAGCCAAGCAGCGGGAGTCAGTGAACAAACAGCAAAGGAAATTCTATCTAAACAAGCGATTTGGCAAATTTATTTACCTGCACCAGGCGAATACAGAGACCACACTTTGTGAACACAATACCGAACGACACCCATAAAATGGATCTTCTATATTTACCCCATGATACGATTAGACGAAAAAGATTTAAGTACGCACTTACAGTCATTGACATAGCTACAAGATACAAAGATGCAGAACCATTAACACAAAAGAGTGCTTCTGCTGTTGCTGTTGCCATACAACTGATATACCAACGAGGCCCGCTAACTTATCCTCGCATGATTCAAGTCGATGATGGAAAAGAATTTAAAGGCCGAGTGAATCAATTGTTGTTAAAACATAGAGTTACCATTAAAAGAGGCATTCCGGGAGTTCACAGATCACAGGCTTTGGTTGAAAACTTTAACAAACAGTTATCTGAAAGGCTTTCTCCTACCAGTATCACAGAGAGCTGATTGACAATTCTCGCAACACAGAATGGGTTAGAAGACTGCCCTCAGTTTTGCGCGCAATGAATAATGAAGAATTTAAAGGTCTAAAACCAGTACAAGCAATCAAAAAAACAAACAATAAATGTAGTTGAAGGAGATGTCAGTTCATCCGGCAAACTATTACCATTTGGTTTGAAAGTAAGGTACCTTTATTTACCGGGGAAGCGGAAGGGGACAACCGATCCAGTTTGGAGTGTTGATCCATATGAAATAAAAAGAATTGTAAAAATGAATCCGCCTGTGTATTATTTACGAGAAACTGACACAACAAAACAACCAGCTCCTCAAAGATCGTTTGTGAAGGAAGTACTGCAGATAATCCACCAGACACAGTTCCAGTTGCTTAATTTTTTTTTAATTTACATAAAATGGAAGACGAAACAAGAATGAAAAGGAAGAGCCCTTTGGGGAATTTGATACGGAATATATGTACAAATTCTTTTATTAAAAAAGCATTTGTGGGGCCCCCCCAAACACTGCAAAGCATCCAGTCACCTGCACCCCCAAAAAACCCAAATTTTGATTATAAAATGGGGGATAAAAAATATCTTGAAAAATAAAAAAAATTCGAGCACATCAAACAAACATGAAAAAAATTTGGGTGAATTTGGGTAATGTTAATTGAGCTTTTAATTAAAAATTGAGGAAAAATATAAACCCCCGGGGCGAAAAAAGATTTTTTGCTGTTCTCCAGTGCCCGATGCATATGAAAACTCTGGATTAAAAATCTCGTTTTTTTGTTTGTTCTATCTAAAGTTCTTTGTTACACAGTTTTTGTTTATCTCATGCGATAGATCGTTTGTTTTACGTTGTCTGATGAAAAGTCTTATTGTCAAACAATGCTTCTTTGTAGTTGTCATGCGATATTTTGACTGCACAACATGCGGGATATTCCTTTTGCTTTCTAATGGTTTTCCCCTGGCTCGAAATACTTTTACATTTTCGATCTTAAACCAATAAACTCCTTAATCACCTTTCCAGATATTCATCCTTCATCTTTCCTAAAACCTTCTTGTTATTTATTGAATGTAAAGGCGATTCTTTAGGGAAATCGGACGGGGTCATACCATCCCGCATGCCCTTTAGCTACTTCTATTTCCATGTCTTATAGATGTCTTCAGTAGGGATATCTTTTAAAAAAACTGTCTGTATCTGGTAAAGTACTTTGGACTCTGGATACAAGTGTTTAAGTAGTCATAAAAAAACTCTAACATTAAAAGCTTTTGATAATTCTAAAACGGTAAACCAATAAATACAGGTTTGTCCAATTTGACTTTCTTTTTTTTCATTATTATGCCAAAAAGCTGATCATGAAATCTTCTGAAGTCCTGATAATTTGGTTTTGAAGTCAGCTTAATTGCTTCGTTCTCTTTGGTGATAATCTGACATCTTTGGCTTGTGCGGATTCTCCATAGTCTTTCCAAACAGCTGTTGTTCATTAACTTGAAAAAGTCTTTTTCTGAAGCATCTGTGGATTTGGTTCTGAGATCAGTGTTCTTCATGATGTATGGTTTAAAGAACTGTTTCTTGATCAAAAACAATTTATACGATGAACGCTCTCAACTTCAAACCATGTCTTAAATAAATTGTAGAAGTCTGTAATGACGATATATTTTTTTTGCCTCGAAGATTAGGCACAAGTTTAGGCGGCTCTGTTTTTGCCATCTTTTGACTTTCTGCTGCAATGGATAGTCATTATGCAGGTCATGGAGTTAAAGAGGATATTCTAAATCAACTTCTGAATGAAACCACGTGCTGATCTGGCGTTAAACTGCTCAACCACTTTAATGCCTTTTGAATATTATTCGTACCACCGCTTGTGTGCAATTTAAAAGTTGCGTAAAGGAAGTGATTGCGCCATTGCCCAACCATACAGATTGTTTGCATCTAAATACATGAGATAGTTAGACCTTTTACTTGGATCATAGTCGTCCCAAATATTTTGTTGTTTGCTTTACCCGTAATGATGCGACGCCATACTAATTCCTCCACGCAAGCCGTTTTTCATCATCGGATCATTGGTAAGCCAGACAATAAAATCAATACTGTACGCCATTAACTTTTAGAAAAAGCGTTCCCCAAACTCATCCCGGGCGCAGAAATGTAATGCGCGGGATCCCAGGCAATAATGTTTCATGCAGGTCTTCCTATAATGTTCAAAGACGTCCGCCAACAACATACATCAGCCATCTATAGGAATTCAGATAGTCTCCCATCGTTTACAATCAAACTTCGGCCACCATCTTGGGCATGCGTAAATCAGGAATCACGGTGGCTTGCCGCTAAGACCTAGAAAAGAACGCGCCTGTTAGGCGGAAGTGTATCCTCTCAAACCTTTCCCAACTGTTCATGTACTCATAAGGATAAACGCCCTTCTAACAAGAGTGGGTCAAAATATTCTTCTGTTATTGGGCAGGACTTTAAGGACATAGCCAGCGACTGTCTAATGAACCCATCTTGTTGTTCATAAAGTCTCATAAAAAGAACATGCTTTATTCAGATTAAAGCACATGTACGTTCTGATGATTGTGCAATGCATGCTACCCTGAAGGCCTGGTTACTGCTTGCATTAATAAGGTGAGAGTCATAACCTCGCAAGTTGTGAAAGAATACTGGCAGCGGCCATTCTTTGGTCAACCCCTTTTAGTTGAAGATTGCATTACTGGTGGCGCAGCTCCTCTGAACTTTCCGCTAATGGAGCAGGTCGCTGACTGTGAGAGTTCGCCCTGCGTCTGAAGAGAGCCTATACCGCAAATCCAACACTGTGTGGCTGAGTCATACTGCCTGTTGTCTTCAGTCGGCATCAGGATTTCAGGAGAAATTCAGATTCTTAGAACAATCATTTGCACTTGCTGCATGCGCGGTAAAAAGTCTTCAGCCGCATTTGGTCCTCTGATAATTCTGGCGTTGAATGAGCGCCATCCGATCTGGACACAATGAAAGCAAATGAACAAATCTGGTGATTACTCACAAAGTCTGTTTATGGACGTTTCTGTGGGTTGGCCCCTCATAAGAAACAATGAGTGATTCGAAGTCTGCGTAAACTACGTATGGAGAATTTTGCAGCCGTGTGCAGTGCGTAAAAACTAACTTGTAGATCGGTGGGGCGTAAATATTCTGTATTACAGTCTACAGAACTTTTTACAATGTTTTATATGTTCAAGCGCGGCCTTGAGCAGAATGGAATTTCTTTTGGAAACATTTTCTACAGAATTCTTGTTTGGCTATGTTTTTTGGAGTATATACTAACAGTCTACTCATTGTTCGTAGCATGTGAATGCGGTAGCCCCGCGGGGGAAAGCATCGCAGTAAGTCAACATGATTTTGTCTGGTTCGCCAATCGTTGGCCTGTTCTTGGACATGTTATTCGGTGTAGATTGGTTTCCTCATCCCATGTGAGACATTGACAGTTAGTGGTTTTTGTTGTGGTTCTTCAAACTATCAAGGAATCCACGCTAACTGGAAAGGACAACCCCCACTAAAGTTAAGATCATTGATGTAAGGTTCATAGTTGTAGACACTCTCTCTCGTTTTTGCGGGCGTGAGGCAGGCCTTGCAAGAACACACCCACAGAAAACATTTGTTGTCCGAAGTCTTTATTGGTTAAACTTGGCTCTTTTTGCGACTAATGGAATGCGGAGGTAGTGAATTAATCCTTGCCTACAATCGCTCATACTTACCTGTTTTTTAATATGAGCTCTAAGACTTCGGCCTCTGACCAACCAGAAGCCCTCATTTTGGCTTCTTCCTAGCGCACATCAAACGGTGTAACAGTTGGTCAGCCCAGCCAGGTGTTAAGTCATTATAGAGAAAGAATACCTGTTGTTTAGTTGAGACCCAGACATCGCGATTTTTCTTCATTTATTTTATATAATCGGATTAAAAACACCTAACTTACTTTAACTGGTGGTCTATTGTTAGTTACGTGAACTTGAGAAAGGCATGTACAACACTTGCCTGCACGTTTTGTTGGATCAACGACTTTCTAGATTAATCTCTTTTTAAAGCGTGTGACAAACGCTCTTCCCTCGACATGCCTTCAACAATTCGTCTGGCCTTCATATATATTATCCATGTTGAGTTTTCTTTTCTAACCAAATATGTATTTAATTAAAAAAATACTAATCAGAATCAATATCAACGGTCCTTTTGGTGCGTGGAACTCAGAAACTAAAGTATAACAAAAAACACCCTTGGGCGTGTTAATGGGAGCTTTTAGAACAGAGTTTAATGGTATCGTTTTCTTTGTTTTGGTAAGCTTGCCTTTGGTATCTGCTCAGCGGCGGCTGTTGAGAAAAAGTGTCCTCGTTTTTTCTTGAAGATCAAACTTTTGTTTTTTGTAGTCATCAAAATCAGCCGGCATAACGACTAAATTCGTCATACGGTGATGTTGGAGTCAGCGAGCGCTTTATTTATTGTCGAGCTGGTAAAGGAACTAAGTTTAGCTGTTATTATTGAACCATTGCCGGGTGCGTGGGAGTTTTGTTTGAAAGTGTGGGCTAGCAGCACTTACAGCGAATGAACACAGGCCGAGAGCTAAAGACAAACGCCCTAGAGGCAAAGCTTGCCCGGTGCACCTATGCCCGATGCAAAGGCACTACACTTTGTTCCTGCCGATGCAGTCAACTAAAGAGTCGATGCTCCTGATTAACCATATGTAACACATTAAGGCAGCAGAATACCTTCGTTTGGCTTTGCTGTATTTTGAAAGGTCCTGCTCAGGTTTGGTTGCAGTTGTGTAATTGGTGGTTAATCTAAGGTTTTACTTCAGGGTGTTCTACAGCGCCGAGACGCCCCTGGGCAAAGTTGCCTTCTATAGCAGCAGAGTTCCTGCTATCTCTTCTGTTGGTACTTTTGGATAATTCAAAACAGACATGCTTATATTAAAAAACATGAGAAAAAAATAAGGTAAGTATGGCTATATCTGGTAATCTGCTACCTTCAATATTCAGCAGTGTACCAATTAATAAAAACCAATGTACATTAAGTGTTTATCGCCAGCTTTTTCTATTATCAAATTTGAAGTTTATTACGTCTAGAACGTTTCTCCCACTTTCCATGCAACGATTGATCCTCTGTTGACCTTAGGTCAGTCATAAACCGTATTTGGTTGTTAAATAAGCGTCAAGCCTAACCCTGTGAAGGTCGTAGATCTTTAGACCAAGTCTGCTGTTGGATTTCTACCCTCCCACCCCCAAACAATTTCTTATTTCGCCCAAAATGCTGATAATGGTCTAAGCCCGCTAGCGTAGATTTGGTTAGGTCTACCATCAATCGAACATTGTAATTTCGTTATTTTTGGATTAAAAACTTTCACTGCTCTTGCGAATGGATTCTTTCATTCTCACACAGCAATAAAATACCTTAAGAGCGAGTTTACTGTGACACTAAGATTACAATTCCATATACGTCTGCCCGGGCTTTTATGGATATGTTGAATGATGACCACTGCTTCGTAATATATGGACTAATTTTTGACTGATATGTTGCCCACCAGCCTTGCTAAATTAGAGGTTGCTAAACAACATCAACTCGAACGAGATGTCAGAAAATGCTGTACTTTGCTTCGTGGGTCTTTAGATAACAATAACACTTTGTATTCATTAAAATTAGTTCGGATGACAATCTGTCTTGTAATGCTCCTTGAAAGTATGGCTTGGCGCTTTTAACAACTCAAAATCTAAGGAATGGAAAAGCGATTTCCATACGCAAATTTAGAGCTAAAAGATCTTTTTTGCTGCTTTAACATTGCGGTCGAGTTCGGCGTATATCTAAGTTTTAGTGCTTCTTCATTGTCAATGCCGTGAAACGCTAGATCATCCCTTTCATTCGCCGGTTAGCCTTAGATCAGAATAGGTAAAAATATGTCTGCATTGTGTAAAAAAATGATTTCCATTGCCCCTCCAGTTTTATAGATATTTTCTTAACGTTGCCACGCAATGGCCTGGACAACTGTTCTGTATGGGTCTGTTGTTGAAGCGAGGTCTATTTTGAAGTAAGTCGCGCAAGAGCTGCCAACATTTCATCCGCTCCTAGGTCTGGAATCTGAGAGTATGAATTTGATCCGCATCCATAGTAGACGGATTATTTGGAACAGTAAAATTCCGTTTATTTCCCCTGCACGCCAAAAGGCTCTTTCAGTCTTCCTATGCGGGTCAAGAATTGAACCAGATTCTCGTGCCATTTTTTATAAACAAAAAAAAAGTTAATTATTTTAACAATATGGCAGGCATTGGAGGTTGAAGAAGATTATAATTTTGATCCTGTAGACGACATGCTGAAATGACTCCTTTGGTACAACATCGCTCAAGGCTCTCAATACAGGATGAATTATAGAAGCGGGGCAAAGGCGTGATTAAACAGAAAATAAGGTCAGATCATTATACAAAGTTTAGGACTAGGGCCTCCAGATACTATATACCCTGATGATTTTGAACTAAAAAGAACCATTTGTATGTAAAAAAAACGACCAAGGACAACTTGTTCAGCTTACGCATAAACGAAACCCATCAAGGTTTGTAGGCGGAGGCAATTAACAAAAGGCTCCTCCCCCGTTGGGGGGGGGGGGGCCCCAAGGCCAAATCGGGATTGCTTAGCTTTACTAAACCAGAATTAAATAGGGATAAAATTGCTAAACATCAAAGAACACACTACAAAAACGCCAACAGGTACCTAATACAAAACACCAAACCTTGAAGATTTTGAAGTCAAACAGCGAACGAAGTAAGAAATACAATAGGAGCAAACTCACTGAAGAAGAAGAAACAGCATTAAAAACTATACACGAACCACGGCTAACCTGAAGAGACGTAATTAGCCCTTGATCGTGCTTAAGCACCACAAGCGACATAATAACAATTCTCAGCAAAACTGACTGAACTAGAGAGCTATAAAAAGAGAAAAAGAAAAACTCGTTGAGGCTGACGACGGCAACTGAGGGCGTGGTGTTAAAGAAAGAATAACCCAAAGACTAAAAGATCCTTGACAACAAAGAATCAGCAAGACTAAAGCGATGACTACAACCGAGACCAATTACGACTCCAATGAATAAATAAAGAGAAACCTATCCGAAAAATTTTATATGAAGAACACAACGCTAGCAAGAACACATACTAACGCTGTGTAGAGAGCAGGGAGTCACATGAGCAAGCGTTAATAACAGCTTAGGATTGCAATAAGTACACTGTGTGTGGCGTATACAGGCGGTGGGTGGTCAAGTCCAGTGCCCCCCTCGCCATCGCCTCACATCACCGCCCTGATAAATCATGTTAAAAAAAACACTTGATCATCTGCGAGTTTATAAAAAATTAGCTGGTAAAGCGATAGACTCTGACCTGGTATATTAGGTGTATTGTTAGCTGGCCTTTGTCTACGGCTAGCAATGTAGTTTTGCGTTATGGCCGAGCACTTATGGACATTAGTTTCTCTTAATAGTTGGGTTACTATTTTAGAAATAAGACCAAGTAATTCCTAGGCCATTAAGCCAACAACTACGCGTCTGGTTTCATATTCATGTCATTTTTTTTTGACTTCTTCAGCGCCTTTAGGGCTTTGGACCTCAAGGGATTGAGTGACTTAATCTTGGGGGGTCATCGTTTTTTTATGGTGTAATATTACGGGCTCAAAGTTAGGTCGTTTTTTTTCCTACCTTCTGTCATTACCTGCCACAAGGATTGCATTATTGTAGTTTATTATTGTATCCTACCTGAGCCTGAGGTCAGAATGTAGCATATATAACCAGTGCCAACAGCAAAGTCTAACTTTCGATCTTGCGTAATGGTAAAAACATTGGTACCTTTAATAACTTGAAGGCAAATCAACTGTAGAAATTAAGGCGCCTCTTAAATTGGCTAAGTAGTGTGTTTGCGCATTCAAGCCAGTAGAAGATTAGTATGCCCGACCTTGTCTGTGCTTGCGAACCGCGCAAACACCAAACGAGTGCGAATAAGGTCGTTTATCGTTCTATTCCCGCTCTAGTTAGCCCTAGAAGTGTCTAAGATATATGGTTGTCCATGCTGTTTTAGCTTCTTGCTCAATGGACCCGAGTGAACACCTGTGTCTCCTGTGCCTGAGATAAAGAGGTGATAAGGAGGATGCCAGTCATAGGGATACTTTCTGTGCGCGCCACAAAAAGAAGTGCCTAGACCATGATTAGATCTACTTTGTCTAAAGTCTGTCGTAACATTAAATATTGAAATTCGTTCTAAGATCCTTTCAAAGCCTTCATTCGATTCTGTTTGCTGATTGGATTAAACGTTTTGTCATTTGGTAATGGCGCTTGCAGTTCAGAGGTCAAAATACGTCTGAAGGTGTAATACAATGAAATCTTGTACACTGACCTCACCAAGGATCAGGATGATTTAAAAGATCGGCAAACGACACTCCAACCCAGTTGATGCACAAAACACAGGCAAAAGTTTAACTGGTTCTGATAAAACTGCATCGGATGAACTAAACCCACAACTTCGGGATAGGAGTCTTTTTTTAATACGGGGTTTAAGATAGTTGTCCAATGGATACTAACCTTACTTGAAAGCGTCCAGACTGGTCACAAAAATGTCGAGGGTGCCAGTTTTGTTATATTTATTAAGATTGTAGTGCGGCCCAGCAGGATATTTTGCAGCAGTATATTAAATGCAAGTCAGTTTATTGCGTTAAAAAATGTTTGTAATCAATAACAACACAGACCGTCTTCGTTTTTTAGAACATGCTAGTGATAACAATTGCGGCACCAAAACGGTCGCGTCCATGAAATTATTTTACAAAGTCGTATTGGTTTTAATATAAGTAATCCCAGGAAATAAGAAGGTTCTAAAAGGTGACAAAACAGGGCCAAAGTTAGCCATTAACTATACCTGATTGTTATTACGGTTTTGCTCACTAAAGGAAGCAAGGAGTAACGTCAACATTACCCGCAACTTACAATGCAAATCTAAAAACAATGTTAACATTCAAGGCTGAAGAAGAAGCAGGTTACTATTTTGATAAAGAGCTAGCTAAAAGTTAGGGCTTTGCACTGAACAATTATAGATTTAGAGTTACACCAACCAAAACTTACTTATGAGGGAGAAAATCACGCTCGATCTTGCATTACTTCAATTACTCTAAGTTCATTTGGACGAGCCTGGCACTGATGAAAACGTATATGATGAAGGCCCCAACTGTTTTAGAGAGCTCTTCTCATCAGGGAAACTGCATATTGCGATTAATGAAAATTAATACAAATTCCCTAATTTTACCGTTAAAAGATTAGTTGTGGGGAAGGTCGGATCATTTTAATATAAAAATTGCAGACAAAACAGGGACAGTCGGAAAGGCGATACAACTCACATTGTTTTTGGAAATAAATAAAAAGCGTACTAAAAAAAATGTCGCGGGGGCCAGAAGAATCCGGAGTACATTTGTCGCTGTAAGTGTATAACTTTAAATTAAAAGAAACCTTGCAGACGTTGTGGACTTTGAACAAAACGGTGAGATAGGCGCTTTGTATGGGTTTGAGTAACACCTAAAGATGGTGGATATAAACGCAAAGAGTTGGCGACAACAAAAAGTTTCCTAAACTAGAACAACTGCGCCAATGTGAAGCAAATAATGCTTGGCCAGTATGAATATAAAATAGGTCGAAAACCTACAGCAAATGGCACTTAGACCATATTTAGAATGGGAAATAAAATTTTGAATTCATAAGCCCAATTACATTTTTAGCCGTCAAAAAAGTTTCCAGAAAAAGCAATCAACTCTGGTCCTTTGCATATAAAGTCTTATGCCAGAGGACAATAGTCGAAAGAAATTGAAATAACGCCGTAATGGGAAAAAACAGTACATCCTCCACAGAAGAGAAACGTTTTTAAAGGAAGCTTCTACAAAATTACAGTTCATTCCGCAAATGAAATTAGGAGACACGTTCAAAATGATATTTTGAAATTTCTGTCTTAAAAGATAAGGAGAGGGATGGGTTGTGGGCGTTAGTGAGTCCTTTTAAAGGAATTCTAATTACTGGCAAAACTTAGACGTTGACAGTCTTAAAGTTACTGTCGTCATTTTTTCACAATGGTAGGATTTTAAAGGTCATAACAACAAGCAAAAAAATCAATATTAGTCTAAATAGAAACAATCTTACAGCACTGAATTGGGTTAATCTTACACATTTAGACCTTATAGGATTTTATTATATGAACAAGTTTTGACAGAGAGCTGATAAAAAAAATAATGGATTAGATTAAATTCTGTTATAAAACTATGGAGCAGTTAAACTTTTATGAAAAACCCCTCATTGTTCATTAATTTGTGGACAGACTGGTTGTGGAAAAACAATATTTGTCCTCGACCTATTACAAACAGTTTATCGCTATAATTTTGATCATATTTTTAATTTTCTGTCCAACACTTAAATGGAACAAAGCATATCATGATAGAAGGTTATATGGACAGATGATGGAAATATATTTAGTTAATCCTAGCAATAAACTGAGTGAGTGGGTTTTGAACAGTTTTTATAAACTGTTTGAAGGAACGCAGACACTATTTATTATAGATGACTGTTCGGCAGAAAGAGACATAGTTAAAAAGAGAAACACTTTATCAAAACTAGCTTTTAGTGGAAGACATGCTAGGATAAGTGTGTGGATTTTATGTCAAAAATATAAATCAGTTTTAAAAGACTTTAGAGAACAGTTAAAAACTGTAGTGTTATTTCACATGAAAGACAGAGACTCATTTGAAGAATGTTTGCGCGAAATGATGTTATTGAAAATGATCAGGAAAAACACAGGATTAGCAAAAAAATGAAAACTGAAAAGTTTAGTTATTAGTATTGAAAACGGATATCCTACACAGTATGGTTGTTTGTAGGGGCGTTATTTTTTTTTTATTGAAGTCTTACTTGTCAGAGAACTATTTAAAAAGGGGGATTCTGGAGTCACCCCGGGCGAAACTGGTTGAGACCGGGTGAGCCAGAAAGCCCCTTTTATATTCTCTGCTGCGGAGGCCACCACTGTAGCAGAGGCAAGGCGTTCTGGAAGGGGAAACCCACAACGAAAGGAAGGGTCTTTCCTTGGAGATGAGCTTTTGAAAGAAGGAGAAAGCGGACAAGCCGACGGACAAGGAGTCGGGACCCAGGTCGCAGAAACCAGAAGGCGGGGCCTTATCCAGGAGGCCAGGGTTGCATGATCGGAAATGTTACAAGTGTGGTGAGCCAGGGCACATTGCGAGGAACTGTAAAAGGGGACAGGGAGTGGCGCTTGGGTCAAGGTGGAAGCTCGAGCGACGAGGGGTTCCCAAACTCGTCTTGTGCGTGATTGCGCACGG